>JAESVK010069394.1:0-18127 GCA_017140935.1 Hamamelis virginiana
ATTACACATGTACGGCTCTTAAGTAGCATACAATGTAAATAAATGTACAGAAATAATCATATCAGCATATATTTACAGAAGCTTTTATAAACTAGCATAAAATTAATAGATAATTATGAGATTCATATTTTGAAAAACTGACCTTTGAATTAGAAACTGTACTTTTGCATGTCATGTATATATGCCACAAATATGATAGTGATCCAACGGTTGGTTTCTTAGTGACAGAACTGTCACCAATTGCAAAACAAATTTTGGAAAACTAATTGTTGGTTCGGATATAGTTCTTATGAATTTCATGTTCACCAAAAATCACAATAATCAAACTATCTATTTCTGTTTTTGAGAAAAAAAAAATTGTAATATTTTGAAGAACAAAAGAATCACAATTTTTTCAGAGCAATATTTTTCAGAAACTGACCGTTGGATAATTATGAATTTTGCCAATGACCAGTTTTTTAAAATATGTTCTATAATTGGTCCTATGTAAATCATATTATGCAATTTTGACGTAAAATGTATCTTATAATAAACTCTCAAGTTATTTATTTGAATTTATTTTTAGGAGAAAATATATTTTCATCCTTAATTCTCGATGACTAGGGTCTTGCCGGTCAATGAAAGTAAGTTAATTTTCATATATATTTAGAAACTATAGAAGGCAATATATTGCAATTAAAACCATACAAGTCTGAGAGATGAATTACAGGGTGGAATGGAATGAAGATTTTGATTATATAAGATATATAGATAAAAGTTGGAACCTGAAGGTCAAGAATCCCCAGCCAGGGCACATAGTCTGCGATATTAAAAGCTCCGATCAACTTGAGGCTCTCTTCAACAATATTCCTTATATCAAATCTATCATCGTTGCTCCGCCCAAATAGCATCCTATATGTCATGTCCTCTATTAACTTCCCCACCATTGCACTAACATTAACTATCTCACCTTTTCCTGCAACTTTCTTAAGTGATTGCACCATCAACTCTAACTCCTCTCTCCTCATACTCGTAAACGAATAAACTTTAGCTATACTAAAAAGCTCCACAGCACACAATCTCCTCAAGTTGCGCCAATATGGACCATACGGCGCAATAGCCATGCCTTGAGAACCATAGCTAAGGTATTCCACGGCTTTAACTCTAGGCCGGCTAGCAAAAATGGTGTCATGGGTCTTGAGGAACAGCTCGGCGGCTTGAGCCGACGACGCCACTATTGTTGGCACCGATCCAAGCCGCAGTGACATGATGTCCCCATACTTTTTGGCTAATCGCTGGAGGTTTCGGTGGGGGAGATCACCCAACATGTGGAGGTTTCCGATGATCGGTAACGCCCAAGGACCCGGCGGCAGCGATGAGGCTGCAGCACCATGTCGTCGGAGGCGGATGATTGACCATAGCAGGACTCCGAGGAGGAGTGAGAGAATGGTGATTGTGTAAGGAAGCATTATTATGTGATTTAAAGGAGATGGGCAATGCAGATTGCAGAGGAAGTAAAGAGATATGGTTCAATGTCTTCTCATCGACATTCTATGTTCTCTCCATATATATATATATATATATATATATATATATATATATATATATTTATTTTTTATTTTTTTTTTTTTTTCATGACATTATTAACATCTGTATCTATAAAGTACTGATCGATATGGTCGACTGTAGGCTTTACTATGGTCTGCACTGAACTAGTCTGCTGCTGTAGTCTGAATCTATGAGAAAATCTTATCCCATATTTATTACTGAAATCTTATCTAAACTGGAGCATAAGCAATGGCGTATTTTTTACATTTGAGAGAAAAAATCTAAACCGTAACAATCATCTTCATTTTGTTGGAAATGCTGGGTAGAGCTTGACACTTCTGATGTATCTTCATCTGAGTCTGAACCTACTTGAGACAAAGCTTCTTTCATTTTCTTTTTAAATTCTAATTTTGAAGATGAGGCTGCAAGATTACTCTGAATTAACGCTTTTGCTTAAAGGAAAGACTGGTCTTTTTATGAGGAATGAGAATTCTTGCATAAGTGAAGATTAATTCTAAAAAATTCTTCTAATGCTTTTTTGGTTACTTTATCAATCTTGACTGGTTCCCACCATTTAAACTTGAATCTTCGGCATAAATGAATTAGGCAAGGAAATGGAGCAAGAGCAGAACAGACATATTCCCATCCTGCTATCCAACATAGACTAAATTGTGCTAAGAAAATTAGCAATGGCGGAGAATTCTTCATGTATTCTGGAAAAGTAAAATTTTCACAATAATACTGGAATCTTCTAAGATATTAGGAGGAAAAACTCTACTATCTGGACCAAAATTATAAAACCATTTGCTAAACCATAAGAGGAAATTAAGATTAGTTTTTGGACAAAAATGTAAAAACCAAGTATGATTATAGCTGTTATTCTAGAAAAGAAAACACTTATCCCATGCTTCAATATAATCGAAGTAGGTATAAGTGAGAGGAACGAATTCTACTGAAAAGCTTTTAGGAGTATGAGGAGCTTGATTCCAATCTTCAAGAGAAAAGTACTTTAAGAATTTGACATTTAGAAAAAGCCGTTTCACTAGGATTAAATTTACTAGGAGTATGAGTAACTAACACTGAATCAGTATCTATGAGAATAAATTCATAAAATTTTCTTGATTTATCGCCTACACAACTGGGCCAATGGCGCTGAGGAGGGAAGATTTTTGGAATAATTTGAGAAAGATTGGATTTTTTATATTTTCGTTCTAAAATTAAAACTGGAACTAATTTCAAATTGAGCCATATTTCTTACAACTGGAGGTTGATTAGGAGGATTTTTTAACACTTGACTAAAGGAATTGGGCTTGGAAGAAGCTAAAACTGAATATTGATTTGGACTAAAATGGATTCCATAATTACTAATTTTTGAGACTGGAGAACTTGATGAAGGAGAACTCGAACTCTTTTTAATAGCATAATCTGCTTTTGTTGTGGGCTTTGGCTTTTCTGTCATGATTTTCCTTGTAGAAACTCTCTAGAGAAGAAATCTGGAAGAGAATTAGAATCTCCTTTAATAAATTCTATATCAAAATCAAAAATACTTAAAATAGCTTGCCATCTAGCAAAAATTTGTTTAGAAGCAATATTTTTAACATCTTTTTCTAAAACTGTTTTTGCACTTTTACAATCTACTCTTAATAAAAACTTTTGATTTAAAAGATCACTTTAAAATTTTGAAATACATAATACTATAGATAAAATTTCTTTTTTAATAGTACTATAATTCTTTTGAGAATTATTCCAAATGCCAGAAGTAAAACGAATTAGTTGTTCTTGTCCAAAGACTTTCTGTTTCAAAATATCACCATATCCTAAATCTGAAGCATCTGTTTCTATAATTTTAAAACTATTAGAATTAGCAATATGTAATAAAGGTAAACTCTTTATTCTAAATTTAACTTGTCTTACAGCATTAGTATGTTCTTCTGTCCATTCTAGTGGATTCTTTTTTAGTACATCGTATAAGGGCTTACATATTTTATGTATGTCTACAAAAATTTCCTACATAATTAAGACTTCCTAAAAATCTTTGTAATTATTTTTTGTCTTTTATTTCATCTGAAAATTTGTTGCCAAACTCTAAACTTCTTTCTATATGAATAATTGTACCTTTGTGTATCAAATGTCCTAAAAATCTAATCTTGGTTTCAAATAATTTAATTTTGGAGGCTGAAACTACTAAACCATTTTTCTTAACAATTTTTAAGAATGTTTCTAAGTGTTTACAATGTTTATAATCTAAATTATTACTATAAACTAATACATCATCTATATAGGCTATACTCCAATCTGTATAAGCATTAAAGATATTATTCATAACATTTTGAAATTCTGATGGTGTATTTAAGCCAAAAGGCATTACATTCCACTCATATTGTCTAAATGGTACATTAAAGGCCGTTTTATATCTATCTTCTTCTTTTATTTGAATCTGCCAAAATTCTAATTTCATATCAAATTTACTAAAAATTACAGCATCATGTAATCTATTTAAGAGGTCTTGTTTATTAGGTATTGGATATCTTATCCTGCTTAATACTTTATTTAAGAGTTTATAATTTATTATTAATCTAGGTGTTCCTCTTTCAATTTCACTTGGCTTATTCACATAAAAAACAGAACAACTCCATGGTGATTTACTTTTTCTTATTAAACCTTTGTCTAATAATTCTTGTATTTCTTTTTGACAATATTCTATCATTTCTTTATTCATTTGTATTGGTCTTGCTTTTGTAGAGATATCTTTTTTAGAAAATTATTTTATGTAAGGAAGACTAACTATATATTTCTTCCTATTCCAAAAAGCATGAGGTAGGTCTGAACATACTTCTGTTTTTATTTTTTCTTCAAATTGAGATATTATTTCCTTAAGTTTACTATTTTCTAATTTTCTATCTATGTTCATAATTTTAATTTCTTTTTGTAATGATTCATTATGTTTTCTTTTACTTATTAAATTTATTTGTTTTGTTATTAATACTTCTTTAATTCTATTTAATTCTTTTGTTTTTGGTGCTTCGATAAATTCAAAAGTTAGATCATGTCTAAAATTCTGGTTTGGATTCCTTCATCATCTACCGTAAAAGGTCTGATCATTTGTAAAAATAGGGTTCCTAATATTACATGTTTTGTTGTATCTTTTAATAATATAAAGGATGTTTTTAAGCAAATTCCTTGATTACAAACTTGTGCATTAATCATTTTATATTGTATTCTCATTTTTGTGTCATCTGCTGTATGTAAGCTTTCTGAAGTTTTTCTAAATATTGTACTGGGACTAAACCTTCCATTATACAATTCATATCTGCTCCTGAATCCACTAAGGCTATTAATTGCATATGGTGTATTTTATCAATTACTATTGTTACATAAACATGCCATTTTTTATAATTAATTATTGTAGCAAAATGTAAAATATCAACTTCTCTTGAGGTCTCTAAATCTTCAGATTCTATTTGAGGCCCATCTTCTTCTTCTATAATTCCTTTTCCTTTATCATCAAATTTTAATTTTATTAATTCTTGTGCAAGCATTCCTTGACTTTTTTCTAGACTTTTAATATGGTCTTTAAAATTTCTTATTTCAAATTTATTTTCTTTGACTTCTTTTCTTAAATCTTCTATGGTTACTTTATTAGAAGGTTCTCTAAATCTTTTTAATATATTGGTAATATTGCTAGTCTCATCTAATTTTATTATTTTATCTTCTAGATTATTTGAATTCTTAGTTGATAAAATATTATATAAGTTTTCTAAGTATATCTCCTTTTCTTCAAGGGTATGAATATAATCTGTAAATTCTAATAAATTTATTTCTTCTTTAGTTAAAACATTTATGCTTTTACAATTATCACATCCTAATTCATTACATAATTGTACTTCTTCTACTTCTGATTATATTTTTTCATCTTCTGTAGAGGAAACTAAGTCATCACTTTCATATTCTATTTCATTTAATTCTTCTGATTCTATTTTTCATTTTCACTATCTGTGTCATTTTCTTTTAATAAAGTATATAATATTGCTTTTAATTCATCAATGGTTTCTAAACTATCTATTTTATCTTTTAATGGGCATTTGTTTTTATAATGTCCTACTTTACCGTATTTCCAACAAGTTGATTTCCTTTTAGGTGTCTTGTTGTCTGTTTTAGTTGTTTGTGTCTTTTTCTTTTGAGGAGGTTTTCTCTTATAAGTATTAGGTAATTTCTTTATCCAAGAATATTTTCTAGGTGAATATGGTTTTCTTTTATAAGGAATTTTTCTATTTTGTTTTCTTTGAGGTTTTTTCATAGAGGATGGAGCTCTTATTGAAATATAACCAAATTGTTCACAAAATTTGCCTAATTCTTTCTTGCTTAACATTTGTTCTTTCTTCATTTGAGCTTTTAGTCTTAAATCTGTACATAAAGCTAATCCTTCAGAATTAATATAAGAAATAATATCACCATAAGCAAGCATGTTATAATTTATTACTCCTCCATGTAAATCTCTAAGCTTTTGTTTAATTTTCTCTCCAAATAACTTTGGTAGTCCTGAAATAAACCTTTCTTTCCTATAGTCTCTATTATAGTCTGATCTAAGCAATACTTTACTTAAGAAAGTATCTTTATACCATCTAAAGTCTTCTAATTTATTACATCTAAGATGATTTAGTATTTCTCCAGCTCTATCTATGACTGTATTTGGGTCTCCTGTAAAATGACGAAGTATGGTATATATCAAGGTATTTATACTGTCTGGAATAGTTTGTCCAAGTTCATATCTAATTTCTTGATTTGTCGTGCTATCTATTTTAATTGAATTTCTTATTAACTCTTTATCTATTTCAGATAAATAATGATCCCACCATCCTTTAAGTTGTCCGGTGAATCCTAAAGTAATCATATTTAAAGCCGAGTGTTGTGATACTTTATTTTGTTTCATATAAGCAATGGATACAATTATTATTTCAGCACAAAGATTAATAATTTGATATTCTGACATACCATCTATATTCCATTCATAAATAGATCCTCCATCATATTTACTCTGAGTGTAATATAGTCTTTCTTCAAATTGTATATCTATTGGTAAGGGTCTAGAATAATAATTTCTATTAGTAGGTCCTTTCATAATGGTTGCATTAATTTTTGAATTTTTTAAATTCTTATTGTTTATTTCTCTTGTAATAGGGGCTATAGTTTTTGATCTAGAGGTTCCTACATCTATACTAGAAATTCTTTTAGTTATTTCATCTAATAATTCATCAGTTCTTTTACCTAAACTAATATCAAATTTATTTTCATCGAATGGTTGAAGCAAAGATACGAAGGTTTATTTTGAGTATCTTTTTTAGAATTCTTATTTAGTTCTGGAATACTACTTGTAGTCTTGTCTTGATTTTTCTCTATCCTATTTAACTGATTTTCTAATGTTTCTAAGCATTGATTTGTATAATTATTTTGTTCCATAATATTTTTTACTTCTTTTATTGATATGTGTGATTCTAATATTTTATCTGTTATTTTAAAGGGTGCTGCGACTACATCTCTATTTCTTACTTTAATTTGGCTATTTTCTAACGGCGGATGTACTGAGCTAAACGGTACATGTTCTTGTCTATGCCAGGTTTTTACATATTTTGTTGCTACGTGTATCTCCTTACCCCCTTTTTTGTTTAAACTAATCTGGTTGTTTGAATATTTCTAACAAAGTAAAAAACTTAATGTTTATTTGATGATATTCACAATAATTATAATAAAGTTTTTTCATATAGTCTTGTTCAAACTTAGTAGAGACTACTTGATAATATTGCTTTCTTCGAGATATATTTTCTATAGAATTAAAATCTTTGTCTAAAAATTCTTTATCTAATATAAAAGATTTATTTACCATTAGAATAGAAGGTTCATTCATTTGTGAGTGTGTTGGGGAATATGTATAATTATGAATTGGATTAATACTTCCTGGTTGTTCTACAGAATATACTGGTTGGGATATATTTTCATTTTGTTGTAAACCTGAAAACCTTTATGAATTAATTTTTGAAGTTTGTTCTGAATCTATATTTTTTCTTTGGGGAAAATTAGATATTTGTAGTGTAGTTTTTCTATTGGGTGTAAATCTGATTTCTACAGTTCCATCATCTTGTTCTACAATTTGTTCTAAATTCCTATTTTCTTTAATTTTTGAAGGGTTTATTTTAGGTAAAGTCCATTCACTAGGTAATTGAATTTGATTTCATTCTATACTTTTAGGTATTGTCGTATTACTTTATGGATTTGTGCTTGTAATAACATTGTATATCCTGGAGGACTAGAAATTAAACATCTAGGATCATGTAAATATCCATTAGTTTTAATATTTAAAGTTAATACTTTGAGTATATTAGGATCATGTAAATATACTGAAAAATTTGGATAACAATCAAAATATATGGGTCCATCACATTAGCTTGATTCTACTATGCCTAATAAAGAATCTACATATCTTAAATGTCTAGCATCTCTTAAACTAATCATAACTGAAGTGTTTAGACCATTCCTAGTTAAAGGTTTCATAGCTACTTGAACTAATCCTATATGTAAATAATAATATCCTTGAGTCTCATGTTTTTCACTAATTGATTTAGCTAATAACTGGTAAGTATTATATTCTGAATTATATGGTATCGTTTGTTCTACTGTTCTAATATTATAATCCATTTTTAATTCCATTATTCTTTTTTGATAAATTTTTTGTTTTTCTACTTTAGGGATATTCCAATTTGCTAAATTATTTTCTATATTGATATAATTTTCTTGTCTTTTAAAAATGGTGGTATCTTGATTTACAGTTGAACTACTACCCGTTGTACTACTGCTAGATTAGAAATATTTCCAAATATTCTATTCATCATCTTTTCCACAGAGATTGAAATCTTAGAGACTGAGTGTTTGCCAACCCAAAACTCTCTTAAATGGCACACACAAGCCTAACCAGGATTAATAGGGCTCTAGGCGCAACAGAGAGATCAATCTAAGACCAGATCAAATCTATGACGAAGATGAATATAGAAATTAGGAAAATTTCTAACTCAACTTGGCTCTGATACCAATGACACCAGGGCACAATAAAACTAAAATCTAATCTATTTAAATTAATCTAGAGTGTAATTGTAATTATTTTATCAATGGATATATCCAAATTTTCAATTATATGTTGAAGGTTTTCCTAGATTTAATTTTTATTATAGACTTGTTTATTCGGATAATTTATTCACCGTGATTGTTGGAGTACCACGACATACATAAGTACAGTAACTAATCAAACGGTTAGTTTTCCAAAGTATGCATCCTACAATGTTTATAGTCTTTCATGTGGATATAACTTATATTCATATATGTGGACTTGATCATTACTCTTGAAGTGAAAATAAAAAAAGGACATATTTTTGGTCATCCCGATCTAGTCAACATATGTTTACATAAGTTATATAAGCATGAAATGCATAGATAATTGTGGGATGCGTATTTTGAAAAATTGATCATTGGAGTAGCTAGATACTGTACTTATGACCGTCTTGCACGCCAAAAATTGCAGTAATTCAATGTCAGAATTTCAAAATATAGTTATTAAAAACTGTGACAGCTGAAAATTGTTACAATTTTTCTCATTAATATTTTCAAAAAAAATGACTATTGGATCAGTATAATTTTTACAAAGATGACATGCATAAATATAATATCTAATCTGATGATATTACCGCGGCCCATGTAAAAAATGTCAACACACGCAGGCTCATAATTACTCTTGGTCGGACCACCAGCGATGATTACAGATTTCTGGTCCAACACGTAATTGAATGTAGTGTTTGAAGTTTCAAACTCTTAATAGTTTTTATTGAAAAATGCTGAATGCACCAAAAATCATGGTGGCTTTTGGTCTTTTTATTAAACCATGCTAAATTTTCAAAGCCAATGGAATACTTGGGCATTATTTAAAGACAAATGTAAGTGAAAAGACACATGACTTCTTATTTTATTATTATTAATAATAATAATAGCATAAGGTATTCTAAGTTTATCTCTATATAATGTACGTTAGTTCAAACTTGTCTGTCATGTCCAAGTCATTGGATGACTTGTCCTGTGGGAAGCTTTCAGTCAAAGCAATGCATCAAGGTAGCCACAACTAATCTGGTAGTTATTAACCCCATATGAATGTATTCGACCTAATTAAATGGAATAAATTGAAAATCTCGTCCAATAGCCCAAATATTTACAATAATTCGCAACTTTTTAGGTATGCAATATCAAAAGTCATTTTGGTATAAATTGGACAAAAAATACTCCTCTTTCCCCAAACAACCTTCATTCTCGGCCACCTCCAATCCCAACCCAGATTTCACAGCACCGGAACCGGACTTCACTATACTGGAACCATATTTCACTAAAAATGTTATATATATATATATATATATATATATATATAGTCATAATAATATAAGGCCGGCCTTACGCAAAGTTGCGTAAGGTCGGCTCCATATGGCTAATTTTATATTGCAGTTCGTAAAACTGACCGTTGGATTAGATACCCCTCCTCTATATGTCATGCCTGCAAAAAATTACAGTAATCTGACGGTTGGTTTTTGAAATGACTGTCGTTAAAAATATGGTGATATTTTGAAGAACAAATGAGTTACATATTTTCACAATGACATATTTCAAAAACCAACCATCATATTACTGTGATTTTTTGCAGGCATGACATACAGAGGAGGGGCATCTAATCAACGGTCAGTTTTACGAACTGTGATCTAAAATTAGCCATATGGAGTCGACCTTACGCAACTTTGCGTAAGACCGGCCTTATATTATCATGACTTATATATATATATATATATTTCCAACAATCACATCTTTAACTAAAATAATATAAGAAAGAAAATAAGAAAAATATCAACGGGGGCTAGCCCAGTTGGCCAGGCTCTTGACCATCATGTAAGAAGCCACAGATTCGAACCTCGCCAAAGGCGAGGCTTGTGCAGAGATTATCTTGATGTGGTGGACTTGTATCCTCATGATGCCCCACAATTCCCGCAATGCGGTGTCCCCTCTCAATTAGTAACGGCTGATTTCTACCCCGTGCAAAAACATAAATAAATAATTAAATGAGAAAAAGAAAAAAAAAATATAACTCTATAAACTACTCTTTAACAAAATAAAATTAAGAAGGAAAATTAGAAAAAGTAGTTAACTCAACTTACTTAACATAAATAATTAGGTATTAATTTTAGTATTATATTTATAATTTTTTGGTTTAATAGGTAACATACCATTTTATATTCAAATAATAACTTAGGATAGTGTGAATAGTAACTAGTAATAAAAATAGTATTCAATTGAGCTCCATATATGACGTCAATTACAGAAATAAAAAGTGGCCAATCAATTCTTCTAAAAATATAGGATTGATCATTGTAAAATAAAAAGCAATTCAAAATGCATGACAACCAATTGAACAATCCTAAATTTAAAAAGAAATAAAAAGTAAAACTTATTTCTTAAAAATATAGCAGTGTAATCAGATGATACAGTTTTTGACAATAATCAAGAAATTAACTATTAAATTAGCTAGATATACTTGTCATGCATGCATATAAAAAATAAAAAATCATAGTGATCCAACTATCCATTTTTTTAAAATTTATTTTGCTATTGATCCAGAGCAAGTTATTTTACACAATTTTATGTAAGTTGAATATTTTAATAACGTCTCTCTATAAATTAAAATATGAATATTAAAAGATTTTAAAAAAAAAAAAAACATAAAAATATTTCAATCTGGATAAACTTGAACTCATCTCGACCTTAGACTCGACTCTAAAATTATTACATGAAGCTAACTAGATGCCAATTATATTTTTAAAAAAACCTGTGTATCTGTTTCATTAAAGAAGAATTATAAGCTAAACCAAACTTGCTATATATTCTTTTTTGTCGGCAAAAGAAACTAAACTATATTCAAAAGAAAATAGGCAGATTTGAAAAATTATAATGCTGGGGTCCATTATACTATTTTCAACCTACCTATCCTTCTCATTAAAGATGAAATAGACTATCCCAATAATTCTCCCTGCCATTCTTTTTTCCAAAACCAACAACCCAGCAGTGTTTGCAATAAATGACCTGACTTTTAACCCTGTTATGCCTGTACTGAGGTCCAAAAACGCTTTGCACCCTGTACTTCAAAAGTGAACAATCGATCCTCTACACTTTCATAATTTGTGGCTTACGGTATTTAATAATATTGTGATTTTACCAATATACCCTAACCCTTCCCTTCTCTCTCCTCCTGCCTCTTTGCCTTCAAGCTCTTCTTCTCCTCTCTCTCTCCACTCCTATCCTCTTACTAGAATTCAAAACCAAACAAATAAAATTGATAAAGAAGAAACAAAAAAAACTCGAGGCATATATGATTATTGAAAGAGACCCAAAATTGAAACAATTAAACTGAGATTGCTCTTCATGAACAACAATGTCGGTTAATGATCATTTGGGAATCATAATGCTAGTTAAGGCATTGAGCAAAGCAACCCAACCCTCATTATGATTCCCGCGAAGTCATGAACAGAGAAAAACCTGTGACACAGACAATTTAACCCCATCTCAACAGGGAAAAACCTGTGACATAGACAATTTAACCCCATCTCAAAAATATTGGTCTTCAACTTTGAAAAACAGCAAGAAATTTTTACAAATGACCCACATGGGCAAACTTCGATTTCTTAACTGTATGATTTCTAATACATATAAACATTCAGAAAACTTGTGCCATTTTCCAGCTCTGTCTGCAGGCTGACCTCTTCATTTTGAGTTTCAATTGATGCATATAGCTAGCATCCAGAAATTACAAGGATCTTATAAAGCAAAAAGCAACCCATGAACTGTATCCTTCATAAAAGCACGCACAATCACAATATAATACATTGCGGCCCCATGCACAAGTGCACCAATTCAGTATGCCACTTTAGAGTTTAGACGCTTTAATTACAAACTGAGGCATGTGTTGTGTCTCTGTACCAGTGCCTCACATTGTTTTATTGAAGATTTCGAATTTTGGACATGGAAACTCTATGAAATTTGAACCATTACACACAAGAGATATATAGGTTTTCAATGTTTTGCCTGATCAGATGATGATTTAATTTTACACAACAAATCCATCTAAGCTGGAATAGCTTCAGGGACTTTGCCATTCTTGGCGGGAACCAAACTGTCATAGTAGTCCACCAAGACTTTCCGGCCATTGGGGCACAAAAAGCACCACCTGAATGCCAAAAGGGTTATGTGCTTGAGAATCAACAAGTTGAAAACCAGACCCACAAGCTCAACCCAGCTACCACAATCACCACCAAACTGCCACAATAGCATATTTTTCACTGGAGGGTCAATACAAGCTGAAAACAGAGCCACCTACCCAAAGCACCCACCTTACTTTCAAAGGCATTGTGTCACGGCCCGAAAATTTCCTCACCCAACCGTACAGCCTTAGACGCAAACAAGCACTGCTATAATGCGCTAAGTTAGCCTTTTAACCCCTCGTGTCAAGGCTTACAAGAAGAGAAGCTAGCAAGACACTTGAATGTAAAAGAATGGAAGTGTATATTGATTCAAAGAATGCTTTACAAGAGAGGTTGTTGGATTTGTTTGTGAGTTATGTTGGTTATGGTTTGTGAGTTATGGAGCAAATGAGCTCCCATCCACCTATTTATAGGCTACAAAGACTATTCTAGAAAGATACTAGAATATACAAGTTCTAGACACTTCTCCCACTAACTAGCATCATGAGTGTCTAGAGAATTCCATCTAAACATATTATTTACAAGGCTACAAGTTTCTAGAGTATTCCACCTACTAGCTAGCAACCTTAGTTCCTAGAATTTTCTAGAGATTATGTATAATGTGAAGCTTTTAGCCATCTTTCCACACCTTTCTAGAAACTTCCAATGGTTGCTCCAAATCTCTAGAGATTTCTTGGATGTTCGCTTGCCTTCTACGACCTTCTAGATAATTCTAGGCCCTTCCCTTGTATTCTACAAGGTTCTAAAAGGTTTTTGGACATTCCCCACTTGTGGTTAGGAAGAGTGTAGGAAATTCTAAACTTCTCTAGAATGTTCCAGGTAGGCCATTCCCTTAAATGGCCATTTTCCCATGCCAAATGTGGCGGATTGTCACAATTGTCATTGGAAGTTCAACAAGAATAGAACAGATAATAGACCCACAACTAGAAACCAGCTACCAAAAGGACCAACCCACAACCAGAAATCATCGTGCTGAGAGCAAACATGCATCGTCAAACTAGCAACCCGTGATCACCTCTCTCCCAATCATTGTCGTCGCCGACGACTCCATCCCCACCAATTTTCAGGTGGAAGACCATATTTTGATTATGATGGTTGTTGTCATAGGAACCTTTTTGGGATGCTTATTTTTAAGTTTTATGATTTTTATTTATAATTTCATTTTGGGATGATTTTAATTTATTTAGTATGATTTTTATTTTGGGATGTTTACTTAAACTACATTAATAAACAAGTAATTTATATAATTTTTGATGTTTAAATATAAGTAAAAAAGTAAGCAGGTTCATTTCAGGTTATTTGGGTTATAATCGTGTTGGGTTGGTCGTGTACTCGTGTTGACCTAAACACGACCCAATAATTAAATGGGTTAGTTGGGTTAGGTTCGTGTCAACAGGTCGTGTTCGTGTTTGAATTTATGACCCAATTAATAAACAAATCGTGTTCGTGTTGACCCATATGCTCAAATACATACTTCTCGACACGACATGACACGAACCCGACCTGTTTACACGAATTGCCACCCCTAGACGTGAACCACTTGCTGCAATGGAAATAAAACCATCAGCTGTAAAACTTTAATGTCTGCAGAAAGTGAAATGCCTGCCATGTTAAAACATTGATGCCTGCCATGGTTCCAGTCAATCAAGGAAACCATGTTTGAAATGCCAGCCATGTTAAAACATTAATGCCTGCCATGGTTTCAGTCAGTCAAGGAAACCATGTTTATCTCTCTCTGGCTTTTCATTTCATGCAACTAAGGTAGCAAAACCGTTCACAACAACCTGCCATGGTCTTCCACTCTCGCTCTCTTCTCTTCTTTTTCTCTGTCGATTCTCAGGCAGAAATTGATCGACAACAAGAAAGGCGGGCAAATCCTCAATCTTTGAAATAAGGGCACTTGTTTGGCTTCCTCTCATCACGATCTAGAGGGAGGTAACGAAGTTTTGTCCTCAAGCTGATTTCGAAATGGGGATTGACATCAAAAGTAGATCGAGCGTGGATTCGTGTATTCTTTGGAATCCGATTCAAGCTCAGATTCAAGAGGGGCGGTTTTCTTCAATCCAGTGGTTTTGGCTTTCGCTTTTCCAACAGGTGAATGAGATCAAATTGGGAATCTTCTATGAAAGAAGGGATTTTCGGCTTCACTTGATTTTCTAACCTTGGAGCTCGTCCAAAACGATCAGCCTTTCGATCCGTTTTGTGACATTGGCCAACCACTTTATTTAACCAGATCGGGAAGGGAGCACGCACTTTTTCGGTCTGGCCTCAGGTTGTAGCATTCTTTGGTGTCGGATTCTGGCTCAGAGGAAAGGGGCAGTTTGTAGTATTCTTCTTCTTCCTCCCCCTCCTCATTCTTTTTATTCTTTCTTTACTATCAAAGAAAGCAAAAAAAAAGAAAAAAAAAGCATATAAAAAAGAAAAAAGAAAAAGAAAAAAAAAGAACCGCTGTGTTGTGTTGTGCTGTACTGATTAAGGACATTTATTCATTTTCTCCATCATCCCTTCCCTTCCCTCTTTTATTCATTTTCACTGTTTTTTTTTTCAGTGTTCCCTTTTTTTTTTTCACTGTGTTGACTTTTCTTCTTCTTCCTTTTTCTTTCTTCTTTCTTCTTCTTCTTTACTATGCTCATAAAACATTTTCACTATTTTTTTTTTAACTGTCTTCCTTTTTATTTATTTTTTTCACTGTGTTGACTCTTTTTCTTTCTTCTGATTTCTTCTTCTTCTTCTCCTTTACCGTGCTCATAAAACATTTTCACTGTGTTTTCACTTTGTCTTTTTTAGTGTTTTCGTCCTTTTTTTTTTTTTTTATTTTTTATTGTTTTTCTTTTTAGTTTTATTGTGATGTGCTAATAAAAAAAGGAAAGATAGTGAAAACAAAGCATTTTGAGTGTTTTCACTGTCTTTTTAAGTGTTTCCTTTCTTTTTTTTTTGAGTTTTCATAGCATTTTAAGATTTTTGAGTGCTTTTTTTTTTTTTTTTTTTTCCTGTGATGTGCTAATAAAAAAAGGAAAGACAGTGAATACAAAGCATTTTGAGTGTTTTCACTATTGAGCTATTTTTACTGTGTAGAACTGTTGGGGTATTTTCATTGTTTTGGACTATAGAACTAATTTTACTATTTTGGACTATTGAGCTATTTCCACTGTGTTGGATTGTGGGGAGTATTTTCACTATCTTGGATTGTGGGGAGTATTTCCACTGTTTGGAGTATTTTCACGAAGTTGAGTTTTTACTGTGCAAGGGGTAGTCCGGTCATTTTCTCATGTTGCTGATGTTAGACGAGAATGAAAACAGGAATGAAAACGGGATTAGTAGCAATGCTCTAACATAAATTGTCCATAAATGAAAACTAAAAATTTTCCCTCCGAAAAGACCGGGCGTTACAGAAGATAAGATACGTTAATCTTTGATATGCAATATGCTGCTAAACGGATCTTGAGATATTTGCAGCACACTCCTACATTTGGTCTTCATATTTCTCGCTATAGCTCCACTGATCTTCATGCCTTTTTTCTGATTCGGACTGGGCTAGTTGCCCAGATGATCGTCGTTCCACAGGTGGTTATGCTATATATCTTGGATCCAACTTAATTTCATGGTGTTCGCGGAAACAACGGACTCTTTCTCCCTCCTCTACCGAGTCTGAGTTTAAGGCCCTTGCACATGCCACGACTGAAATAACGTGGCTTCAATCTCTATTGCTTGAGCTCGACATTTCCTCCCCAACTGCACCTAAGCTTTGGTACGACAATCTTTGTGCTACTTATCTCACCGCTAATCCTGTCTTCCATGCTCCCACTAAGTATGTTGAAAAAAATTTTCACTTTGTCCGTGATAAAGTAGCTAGAAAAGACCTACAAGTTCAGTTCATCTCGACTCATGATCAAATTGTTGATATTTTTACCAAGAGTCTCAGCACTATCTGGTTTCAGTTTCTCCGAGACAAGCTGAAGGTTCGCCAAAGACCACCTTCATCTTGAGGGGATGCTAAGATAGAATCTTGTTTGAGTTTGTTTCACGTGTATATCCTAGTTTGTTACACTTGATTCTATCCGTCTATCATGTACCTGTAACTATACAACTTATATATATGTGTAATACAATACATCAATATATGCAGAATTACAATTATCAAACATTAGTTTTAACTTAATCCAATAATTTAGGAAGCATATTATTGCAATCAAAACCATAGAAGACCAACATGATCAGAACCCATCAAATCACTTCTCCCACTCTCTCCATCCCATCTCTTTGCTGTACTTTCTCTAAACCCATCTCAATTCACGACCTTCGCTCTTCGGCGATGAACATTTGCTCCGGCGACTTACGGCTGCGGACAAAGAGAAAATGGGTGTTGATACTTTGGCAGATTTTTGCAAGAAAGTGGAATCAACGGGGGCCATTGAATTTGGTTCGGATTTTACAAATCCGGTATAGTCCGGAATATATCAACTCTCATATATATGGGCTTTGCAAGAGTTTAATAGTTTTGTATTGCCATTTCTACTATTAATTATTACATAAATTTGTAATTTTTTTTTTCTCGAGTGAATGACCAATTGAAAGAAAATCAAACATTCCATTTTCTATGAAAATTTTCACACTCAAAATTTTTATCTTTTTTTTTTTTTTTAGCTTTAAAAATTAAAAAAAAAAAAAGAAAGTAAAAACTTATTCAAACGGGTCTAAGTGAACCCTGCTCAAGAATTACTACTACCACCAATATTATTTACACTTTAAAAAGTTTTGTTGATCAAATTCTATTTATTTATTTATTTATTTTTTTAATTGGTGATTGAAACCTACTCCAACTTTAAGGCTCTATATGAGTTGAGTTGTATCAAATAGTAAACTGCCCATATGAAAACTAAAAATTTCCCTCCGAATAGACCGGGTGTTACAGGAAAGATAAGATACGTTAATATTTGATATGCAATATGCGTAAATCATCATTAAACTCTGATTAAAGATAATAAAAGTACAGAGGAGTCTACACTTCGACACTGTCGTGGGGTTGCCTTGCCTTGTTTGCAAAGCACGAATCAAAAATCCATAAACCCTCTGTTTTATCACACGAATCCATTTGAAAAAGCTTTTTTTGAATTGCCTTGTGATTCCTTCTTCTCCATTTGGGTGTCCCTTTCAAAGCCTTTTCAATGTAATCTTTTTCGCAGAGAGAATGGAGAAAAAGAATAAAGAAGTCATTCGATTAGAACGCGAATCCGTAATTCCGATTCTCAAGCCCAGGCTTATCATGACCT
>JAESVK010069395.1:0-12909 GCA_017140935.1 Hamamelis virginiana
ATAGTACTTCTCCTATATAAACATTTTCAACCCATTATTCTATGCTTCACATAAAACAATTCAAACTCATTGTTCATATGGTACATCTCCCGTATGAACATATTATCAATTATATGGTACTTCTCCCATATAAGCCATTATTTTATGTTTCACATAAAACAACCTCAAATCATTCAAAATGTCATTTCATGCTTCACATAAAATAACTCAAGTTCATTGTTCACATGGTACATCTCCCATGTGAACCTATCATCAATTATATGGTACTTCTCCCATATAACCCATTATTTTATGTCTCACATAAAATAATCTCACATCACTATTTCATGTCTCACATGAAATATTTCAAACACATTATTTTATGTTTCACACAAAACAAATCAAACCCATCACTTTATATGGTACATCTCCCATATAAGCCTCTAAAATCAACTCTTTACATGGTACATCTCCCATATAAAGATCATTATTTTATATTTCATATAAAATAATCTCACATCACTATTATAAAACAATTCAAATTCATTGTTCATATGGTACATCTCCCATATGAACAAATTATCAATTATATGGTACATCTCCCATATAAAGCATTATTTTATGTCTCACATAAAATAATCACACCCGATCATTTTATGTTTCACATAAAATAATCACAAACAATTCAAAACGTTATTTTATGTTTCACATGAAATAATTTCAAACAATTCAAAATACTATTTCATGTTTCACATAAAATAACTCAAATTCATCGTTCACAGGGTACATCTCCCATGTGAACATATCATCAATTATATGGTACATCTCCCATATAAAGCATTATTTTATGTCTCACATAAAATAATCTCACCTCATTATTTTATGTTTCACATAAAATAAACACATAAGACAATTCAAATCGTTATTTTATGTCTCACATAAAATAACTTCAAACTCATTGCTCATATGGTACATCTCCCACATGAACACAGCCCCAATTATTTGGTACTTCTCCCATATAAAATGTTTTCAAAATCATCATTTCAAAATCATCATTCAAAATCATCATTCAAAATCATCACTTAGTGGTAATTTCCATGCAAAACATGAACTAATTTTGGAGGAAATTGACCGAAAAAACAAAAAATTGAGAAAATCAAGTTGGGGCACACTGGTGGCCGTCCTAGGCTGGACGGCTGGCCGTCCTAGGCTGGACGGCTGGCCGTCCTAGCTAGGACGGTCACAATGTGTGACCCGAATTTTTTTTGCCTTTTTAAACCCCTCATTCTCACATGCACTCTTGTGCTCACTCTAAACCACTTCCAAGCTTGGTTTTGCTCCAAAACCCTAGCTTTTGATCTTCAATCCATACATACTCAATCAAGTCTTTGGTTTGCACTCTTGCCAACACAAAATCATCTTCATTCTCTCAAGTTCTTTAATTTGTTCTCATTTGGTGTGAACCTCTCTATTTCCCACATACTCCATTCTTTTCAAAAGATGGATCAATTACCTCCACCTTACTTAAAATATCCGTTCTTGGAAGTCAAGGCTAGATACAAGGCACCCTCATATGGAGATCCCCATCCACCATCTCTACTCTTGGAGCCTAGAACACATCTTTCATATATTCACTCCAAAGACAATGTAAGTTAAATTTCCTTAATAACTCTTGATTCTTATGCAATTGGTTGAATTGAAATGCTTGTTTGCATGTTGATTGTTGATTTTCATATCATTGTAACCTTTGGGAAAAGCATGGGAGCCCCATTTCATAGCTTCACAAGCTTGTGAATGGTGCACACCAAGTGTTTGATGAAATGTCTCAATGAAGTAAGCTTTGATTTTTCAAATCAAACATATCCTAATCATGTTTCAATGATTTTTGTAGGATTTTAGAAAGTATTTGCCATGATCAATCTTCTTAGAAAACATCATTTTGAAAATATGCATATCACATGTTTGATAAAATGCCTCAATGACACCATCATCCATTTTCTTCTTTACAAGCCATTTCATGTCAAGTAAAGTACCTCAAAAATTTTCCATGATGTTTAATTTGATTAAAACACCATCAATTTTGAATTTGAAACATTTTGGATTTTGGTGACACCACCCATGCCTTTGATAATAAATTGTGTCATACAACATGCACACATCTTTTGTAAAAACATTTTGAAAATGTATTGATCATTTTGGTTCATTTAAAGCATAAATTTTACTTCATTTCATGATATGTAAATCAATAGTCATGCTTGCATTGCATTTGAATCAAAGTTCCTTTAGAAATAACAATGTTTGCTTTGATGTGAATATAATCTCAAATGTGTTTATGCAGCCCAATTTCGAAATCCGTACCAGATACTCCTTGGGTAAACTCATCAAATGGTGGGAATTAATGGAAACACGCCAACCCCAAGCTAAGGCCATTGTTGAGCAAGCGGGCTTTAAGTTCTTCTTGGATTCTCTCTGACTCGACAACATGGATCGAATGGCCATGATTGCTCTTTCTGAACTCTGGTGGGACACCACCAACACATTCCACTTCGGGTTTGGGGAAATGACTATGACCCCATTTGACTTCACTATGATTACAGGACTTCATATTGGGGGCCAACCACTCGCCTTTTATGACGAAGCTCATACTGATGAAGAATACTTGTACAACCTTTTAGGCGTTGAAAATGTTCCTCTGACAAAAAGAGGAGTCAGGCGCTCTTGGCTCTATAATCACTTTAGCATTCAGAGTGAAGAGGAGGGAGGGGAACCCGAGGATATTGCCCGTGCATTCATTTTGTATCTGCTCTCATGCACTCTCTTTGCAGGTACACAGGACATAGCCCCTCTAGGCTTTTTGAAGAGTTTGGAGATTACAGATAATATTCATCTGTATGACTGGGGCGGAGCTGCATTAGCGACCATGTATCGCTCCATGTGTGACAAATCGCGAGATGCTGCTCAAGACTTCGGCGGCTTGGCTTTTATATGGCAGGTACTGTTTTCACCTAATTGTCTTTCAATAGAATCTTTCCATATCTTTATCAACTCCCTGATCTTTCTTTTATGCAGGTATAGGCATTCATCTACTTGGGTCTTGGTTGTCCTCTCCTGAAAGAGGGGGTTAACCAATGGCCATTTCTAGCTCGCTTTGATCCATGCCATAGGAAGCACTCCAACCTCCATAGGTATGATTATGCTGCTGCCAAAGCTATCCTTGCCGGTCTCTGATCGACTCAGACGACGAGGGAGATTATTCCCCGTCAGTGATCAGAATTAATAATTTATAAACCGCGTGACAATTAATCTCAATTCGATTGTGATCAGTGAGCACGGGTGTCGAACCACTGGGAAGTGCAGGTTTATATTAAAAAGAATCTTTTAGAATCAATTCAAGCGGAAAGAATATTATCAATTAAAATGGTTGGTGGTAACTGCTCCGATTGGTCGAAGCGAAAACAAAGTAATTTTAATAAAGCTTAGTAAAAATGCAGTTAAGTTGGTGGATTGAGCGGAACTTGGGTGAGAAGTCCATTTGAATATCAATTAAACAATTTATGTTTATAAAATCCTCACTATAGTAATTATGTATGGTGGTTCTTCCAACTACAAGAAGGAAGTCCCAAAAAGATTATGAATACAGGACCGGCAAGTTTATCCCCGAAAAGAATGGAGTATCGCTACCCACCTTAAATGAGGAATAAAGCATACTGGTTTGTATCCATACCAATAAAAACCATTGCATAATTATATAATTGCAATCACAGATATACAATTATATGATATTATATTCGGCAATAGTGTGCGGTAAAACCTTCACAACTATGCAATCACATAATACAAATAGAGGGATGTTTATAAAATAGGATTGTAAAATGAATCCAACTTCATCCTCACCCAAGCTTGGAGTATTAGCTACACATCACTGGAGGATAATATCCTTTATCCAGGCAAGCTTTTGGGGGTCACGGGATGGAAAAAGAAATAAAAGCGGTAATTAATTGACGAAATAAATAAGGAAAATGGCAGAAAGTAAATAAAGAAAAGTGACTGAAGTAAATAAAGAAAAGAAAGGACTAAAGTAAATACAGAAAAGAAAGACTTAAATAAATAAAGAAAAAGGCAGAAAAAGTAAAGAACAGTTCTCAAATGAGAACTGAGCCATGCATAAAAAGGAAAATAACAGAATCGGAAATACTGAAATTAAAGACTTAATCGGATAGAACAGTTCTCAAGTGAGAACTGAGCCAGGCATTGTAAAGAAAAATGACAGAATTGGAATTGACTGAAAATTGAAACTACCGATTGAAATGCGAAAATAAACTGTAACTTGCATTAAAATAAAGCAGAGTAATGATTCAGAGCATAAGTCATGAACCCTCGAAACGTCGTCGTTACATTCCTATTTATAGAAGGAAAAGGTAAAAGACGCTATTGCCCTCAAAATATCTGAAAATATCTCTTTAGCCCGCAGCCGCCATTGTCTATCGATAGCGAAGGGTCGCTATCGATAGAAGTGCTATCGATAGCGAATCTTGGCTATCGATAGTCAAGGTCAAACTTTGACTTTCTTTGCAGATTTCAACGTCTGCTCTTTTGGTACTTCCCTCGGCTGCTTTGGATCGTCTTCGGACGTTCCTTTGATTCGAGATGCTCTTCAGGGCTTCATCGGTGACGACTTTATTTAATGGTAATCTGCACATATTTCTTAAAACAGAGATTAAACCCAATTGCACAGATATTCATGTAAAACACTATTTATTAAACAATTATATATATAAGAGAACATCGAAATACCATAGTGGAATGGTATGATTGGGGTACAATCAGTCTCACTGCAGAACAGGTAAAATCCCAAACCACTGTCTTTCTCTTAAATCTTCTAAATTCAACTCTCATACTCTTCATAATCTTCAGGTGAACTGGGACCCATGGGGTACTTGGAGGACTACTTTGGCTCCCCCTCACATGCATAGTGTACTCCTAGCACACAGGCGAATTTTGTTTGAGGGGCCTGCTGGCAGGTACTGGTACTTGGGTGAAAGAGTCTGTCGCCAAGTCTATGGAGACATGGATGCAGCTAGAGTGCCTTTTCTGCCTCCTGCAAATATGCGCTATACTGATAAACTGAAGGGCGAGGCCCTGTTAGAGTCTAAGAGAGGAGTGGATCTTTCTGCTTTCCTTTTCTCTGATGCGAGCTACGAGGTTTTCTGTCAACAATTCTTGATGCGCCCCTTGGCGACTGGAGAACCTCCTCAAAGGGTATGTAAATATAACACTTTCTTTCATCCCTGTAAATGCAATCACAAAACTTCATCTTTATGTCCACAGAGTCGCCGTTCCCGGGGTCAAAGCTCTAGAACTGCTGTTAGTGATGATGATCAAAAAACAAATAGGCCTCCTGCCTTGCAGCCTGCAGACTGGAACATTGAGCTGATAGTTGAAGATAACTTCGTGACTTCTACTATTTCACGACCTTCAGTCGATGAGGGATATCACATAGATCCTTCTTACGAACAGGTGAACCTCCCACTGAACCAATTAACTGCACACACATTCCCACTGATACACTGACATCATTCATTTCTGACAGGTCCCTCGAGAGTATTGCCAGGATTACATCGATCTTACTACTGCCATCAGGCGTGACCTTTGCCGGATGAGCTTGAGGACTTCCGCTCTCACTCGTCAACAGGTAACTTCAAATCACATTCTCAAATTCATCTTCCTTCCCTCTTCACAAACTGATCAAACTGTGAACACCGTTTCAGGCACCTGACCCACCACGTCATTCTTCAGCTGGCGAGGGATCTAGCAGAGGGATAAGGAGGAACTCTCGAAGACGTTGATCAATTCTCCATGAGGCACGGGGTTTCACTTTGAAAATCATATGTAACTTGTAAATATTTGTACTAAAACAAGTTTTCTCACTTTTATGGTGTATGTACATGACTAGAACTGTTCTGGTCGTTATCTGCTCTGTTCTCTAGGTTATTCTGTGGTGATTTTGGCAGAGTTGAAATGTAATTCTTTCTATTGAGCAACCCGATTGCTTCGCCAAATGGGAGCCAAACAGACAATTCCATATCTCTTAGAGCATACTTATACTTCCAAGGCGATCTCTCCATCATTGGTGTAGGCTTTGATGTCAAGGTGGCCATCTGTATTGCGCACAACTCACATTAATTTCTCTCATGGGCCTTTTGAATTGGATGAGGCTTATAAACAATGGTTATCTCAAACTGTGGGAACTCGGGGACAAGAAATGAAGGCTAGGATCTCATGACTTATTGAAAGTCTCTCATTTGAAGAGCGAGGGGACACTTCGTCACTTCCACCTAATGCTTTACAAGTAGTACTTTACAAAAGAAGAAGAGATGATGACTCCGAAGAAATTTCCAGGAAGGAACAAAGGGATTGACAGAACTTTTGAAACACATTTCCCATGCTTTGTATTATTTAGAATGAATGGAATTAGAATCATATGGCATGTAATATACCTTTGAAAGGTTTCTCTTCATCTCATGAATAAAAGAATTCTATCTTTTTAGTTTTGAATAAATCACTGCAAATAATCGCAATTGAAAACAAACACAGGGTTGTTTTGCTTTAAAGAATTGGACCGCACCCAAGGTAACTTTATGGGCTGCCTACATATCTCCATCTTTCGAACATTTCTTTTTCTCATAAAACTTTCAACTTTCTTGTTTTGAATACTTGGAGAATCAGGTCCTTGTAGTTCATGGGATCAATTGAAAAGCATTTTTTTCTTTTTTCTTTTTTTTCTTTTTTTTTTTCTTTTCTTTTTTTTCTTTTTTTTTTTTTTTTTTTTTTTTTTTTTTTTATTTTTTTTTTATTTTTTTGATGCTCTACTTTTTTGCCTAAGCAGCCTTTGCAGGTTTTCTACCTAGCGAGCTCTTGCCCTAATTTTTGCCTAAGCAGCCTTTTCAGGTTTTCTACTTAGCGGGCTTTTTTTTTTATTTTTATTTTTATTTATACATGATACTTTTTCAATTGATCCAAATTGGTAGGTTGAGAGAATTCGATCCTATCTATGTCCATAAGACGCACGGCTCCGCCTGATAGTATCTCTTTGATGATGTAGGGTCCTACCCAACTTGGCTTGAACTTCCCTCTTGGATCATGAATTGGCATTCTGATTTCTTTGAGTACCAAATCCCCTTTCTTTAAACCCCTGTTTTTAACTCTCTTGTTGAATGCTCGAGCTATCCTTCTCTGATAACCTTGAACATGGTACAGGGCCCTCAATCTCTTCTCGTCAATTAGGGACAGCTGTTCATATCTATCCCTCATCCAATCGACTTCTGCTAGTTGGCTTTCCATAACTACCCTTAGTGAAGGTATCTCTAACTCAATTGGTAACACTGCTTCCATACCATACACTAACGAGTAAGGCGTAGCCCCAGTTGACGCCCTAATGGATGTGCGATAACCCCACAATGCTAGAGGCAACTTCTCATGCCAATCATTGTACGTATCCGTGGTCTTCTTCAAAATGGTCTTCAAATTCTTGTTAGCTGCCTCTACTGCTCCATTAGTCTGCGGACGGTAAGGAGAGGAATGGTGATGTACTATACCATATTTCTTAAGAAGCTCTTCGGTCTCTTTTTTGAAATGCTGCCCATTGTCTGAAATAAACTCCCGTGGCACTCCATACCGGTAGATGATGTTGCACTGTATGAACTTGGCAACCTGCTTAGCATTCAAAGTCTTGTACGACACTGCTTCTACCCATTTGGTAAAGTAATCTATGGCCACCAATATGTACTCGTGCCCATTCGAGGCCGCAGGAGTGATCTTGCCGATGATATCAATGCCCCATGTTGCAAACGGCCATGGTGATGACATGGTAGTGAGTGGCATGGATGGCTGATGCTTACCACTTGCAAACACCTGGCACTTATGGCATTTCTTAACATGTTTAGCACAATCACTTTCTAAGGTCAACCAATAGTAACCCAGTCTCAGAATCTTCTTCGCAAGCATATACCCATTCATGTGTGGAGCCCCAGCCCCTTCATGTATTTCCTGAATGATCCGTTCTGCTTCATCTTCTGTTACACACAAGAGATGGACACCGTCATAAGATCTTTTATACAATTTCCCACTGCACAAGATGAACTGGCTAGCCATCCTTCTCAAAGTTCTTAGGTCAACATAGGATGCTTCCGGTGGATACTCCCCTTTTTCTAGGTATTGCTGAATATCATGATACCATGGCTTCCCGTCATTTGGTTCTCCTTCCCTTAGGGCACAACAGTAGATGGGTTCTTCTCTAGATTCAATGATCATTGGTGCTACTCCCCCTTCTATTGGGATCTCTGAAATCAACACACATTTGTACTTTCCCGTCCTTCTTAGGCACTGGAACGATGTTGGCTAACCATTCTGGGTACTCCACTACTTGTAGAAATTCGGCATTCATCTGCTTGTTCACCTCATCCTTAATCTTCAAGGCCCATTCTGGCTTCATTCTCCGCAACTTCTGTTTGACTGGCTTCATGTTCGGATCAGTGGGGATGAAGTGTTGCACAATGTCGGGATCTATGCCTGGCATATCTTGGTACGACCATGCGAAAGCTTCAATGTTCTCTCTCAAAACCTCTACCAATGATTCCCTCTCTTGCGGCGACAGTGTTGATCCAATTTTAATTATTTTAGGTGATTCATCCGTCCCTAAATTGATTGAAATTAATTCATCCATGTTAGGTTGAGCGTGCCCCTTTCCATATTGCTCGTCGAGCTCAGGAGGAACATCCTCTCGCGGGTCTATGTTCATGCCATACAAATCCAATGATGATAAAAAAGAGACACTGCAAGGGAGATGAGAAGAGAATGAATACTTCCTTTATTATTTGAAAGTTGAATAACAGAACACAGAAAATGAAACAAACTGACACTCATACCTCTTCAAATGAGGTTGAGGTTTTTATTGGAAACAAGGAAATCCTACACTACTACAAAGAAAGCAGGGAAATCCTATTCTACTGAAGACACCTACAAGTTATCATCAGATGGAAGTGACTCGATCTCCTCACAATCATGGATGAAAGGACAATCTTCAAAGCCCCAGTTTGATAAGGGTGGAGTTGTAGGTTCAATTGGGTAGATTGCCCCGACTTCATAAGTATGCAATTCGAGACAGAGAATCGCCCGCTCGAACATATCTGTCATGGCACCAGCATCAAGGTCTTCAACCCAATCCCTTTCTTTCTTACCAGTCTCACTAGTAACAGCATCATCGATCACTGAAGCAATAGGAGAACACCATTCATCACTGAAGAAAATCTCAAACCCAGGTACACTGATCTTCTGATCCTCAAGGTAGCACGGTTCAGGGAAACCACAATATGGAAAGTCATCACCCTCCTTGACGAAAGCCCCATTCAAAGTTGGTCTGTATGGCTCAAGGGTTGAGTTAAGGGTTCGTCCTTTCGCCCTCGCAGAGTCTTTTTGTTTCTTCTTCTGAGCCATTATCTTCTTATCTTCCTTAGTAGGTTTGTAGCCTAACCCATAAGGATGGATAGCAGACGGGTACTTCAAAACTTCAGCGATGCCTTGCAACCTTCGGCCCAATCCCATTCCAAGGAAGAATCCCATTCCTTTCATGATTTGTCCTACATGCAGATTCCCATGAGGATTATAATCAAGAGGTATCCACTCTCTCTGCTCGGGCTCTCCTTCGATAGCCTGTACATACTCGAACCCTGACAGTAGCACTTCTGATGACTCCTGGCTGATCTCACAGATTGGCACTCGACTATTTCGGTTCATCTCCATATCCCCTCTCAAAGTGACCACTGACCCCTGGTGTGGAAACTTGATTTTCTGGTGAAGCGACGACGGCACAGCCCCGGTCGAATGAATCCACGGTCTTCCTAAAAGCAGATTAAAACTAGCTGGCACATCTAGGATCTGAAAATCAACATTGAATTCAACTGGTCCAATAACAACTGGAAGAGTCACCATTCCCACAACTTCTCTGCAAGTGTTGTCATAAGCCCTGACAGTCTGTCCTGATGGCGAAAACTCAGATGGTTCAATCCCCAATGTAGTAGTAGTACTGAGCGGACACACATTCAACGCTGACCCATTGTCAATCAAGACTGAAGGAACTCTCTTTCCCAAAATATCTACAGTGATATACAGAGCTTGCAGATGATTACTCCCACTCTCGGGTAAGTCAGATTCAGTAAATGAGATGAACGGTCCATGATGAACCGGATTTACCAAACCTACCAAACCCTCAGGGGACGTATCAATAGGAACCTGCACTTGATTCAACAAACGAAGCACTGTCTGCCTGTGTTTCTGTGAAGCCATGAGCAATCCCCAAATGGTAATGTTAGCCTGTGTTCTCTTCAACTGTTTCAGTATCTCTTCCTCTTCTTCTATAACATCTGATCGCTGACCCTTCTCTAATTCCCCCAACGGATTACTGGCTTCCAAATGAGCTGGCTTGAAATGGCGTCCGCCTCGAGTCAGATGGTCTACTTCCTCATCACTGGCCCACAGATTCTCTATGGTCTCAGGTGTGCTCATGAGATCCTCCCATTCAATCATACCGATCAAATCACTGTCTTCCCCGGTGATCTTCACGACTAAAGAAGTTTCATTCTCAAACTGTTTCTGCATGGTATCTTGACTCAACCCTTCAGGTGAAGAAGGAATAACTGGTTCAACTTCTGCAGGCAAATCATCCCACCCCGTTGGAATGATAGGTTCATCGGAAATCTTTCTCGATGAATAGAGCACATAATAATCAAATTTGCCGCTTGATTCTCCTAACAATCCGACCTCCGGGTCTCCCGCTAGATATCTCTCCTTCAACTGACGTTGAGAATTCCCACTTCTAGGAGCTTCTTCGAGAACTTCAGGTTGCTCAGGTTCTTCATACTGATATAACTCTCCATCATCAAGTAAATCTTGTACCAATTTCCCTAAAACCCTGCAATTCTCTATGTCATGCCCGAAGATGTTGTGGTACTGGCAAAAAGGCTTATGGAAGCGGGGTATGAGTGGGGTAATGAGGCCTTGGGACCGGGCTTGGTAAAAGGCTTCGGTTAAGGTAGTTTTGAGTGGGACATATGGGCGGATTGGGTGACGAATTTTTGGGTCGTCGAGGCCCAGGGCGTTGATTTGAGCTGGTGGTGGTACAGCATGGGTTGGAAGAGGGTTACTGGTGACATTTGGTTGACTTGGTGGATTTGGTGGGGCAATGACTTTCTTGTCAATGAGGTCTTGGATTTCATGGCGAAGGCGCATGCATTGGTTGGTGTGATGGCCTTTAGATTGGTGGAACTGACAATACTCATTCTCCTTGAAGTTTCTGGGTAATGGATCTGGAAGAGGCCGGGGTTCCAAAGGGGTGAGGAGACCACGTGCCTTCAATTTCTCAAGGACACGTTCTAGGGACATGTATAGATTGGTGAATTGGCGGGCTGGCTCTCTAGCTTGGAATGGGCGGTTTGATTGGGTAGCCTGAAAAGGTTGGGCAATGGCATTGACTTCAGGGTTGGGTTTGCGGTTGAGAGGTGGTTGGCGGTTTCTGAAAGGTTCTTCAGCCTTGAGAGCCCCACTAGCCAGAGCATCTTCAACTTGAGTACCGGCAATAACAAGGGCTTTGAAGTTAGGGAAATACTGTGAGAACAAATACTTGTTGTAAATGGGCAAAAGACTCTTCAACACCATCTGCACCTGCTCATCATTGGTAGGCCTATGGGTCATCTGCGAAGCTTTCGCCCTCCATCTGGAAATGAAGGCAGAGAAACTCTCCCTCGGTTCCTGTTTAGTAGTCTCAAGATCCCTACGAGTCACATCAATCTCAGTGTTGTACTTGTAGTGATTAGTGAACTCATTGCAAACATCCTCCCATGTCTTCAGCTTAGTCTCATCTAAGGATAAGAACCACTTCGAGGCTGACCCTTTCAGTGATTCATGAAACATCTGAGCCAACAACTCATCATCAGCTCCTCGAGGTTGCATCACCCTCACATACATCTTCAAATGGATTTTAGGACAACCCATCCCATCAAACTTCTCTAATTCAGGCATCTTAAAACTGAACGGCATACGGGCCTTGGGGAACAGTGAAAAAGATGTCACATCAACCATGTCATCAGACCGACGCATCCCCTTCAGGGCTTTCTCTAAGGCTTCAACCTTACTCGACAACAGGATCGGATCCCCAGAGAGGAATCTAGATTCACTGGGCTCGCCATCCAGATTGATGGGCTTAGACTTGGCTCCTGCCTGGGCCTTGGCACTGTCATCAACTCGGGCTGGAATAGGTGGATCAGAGGTACTCTTCGGGTTCTCTAAGTGGGCCTCCCTATCTTGATCTGTACTGGTCTGTTTATCTTGGGACATTTTCTTAATCTGTTCAGTCTCACGGGCCAGAGCATCAATTCGGTCCATGATTGCATTCAACACTGTAGCAGTGGTACTAGATTCTCCGTCAGCCATTGAGGATACACTCGGGGGTTCAACACTAAAAAGACGCCCTCTAGAATCACGACGCCAGGCCAGAATTCTACACCACGAAATGGGCTTTTTTAGAAAAAATGGACGAGTCCATGATACTCAAAACCTATTGACAGACTATCAAAGAGGTGCTATCCAAATAGAAGACAAGGAGAAAGGAGAAAACCGTCCTATCATAATTCCAACTCACTTCCCTATTTCACAAGGGCACTTCCTTAGAAATTAGGAAATAAATCAAAATTATCGATAGGGAAATAAAACATGATCAGCCAAACAAGGCATAAAGAGCAACACCAAGGACCAGTCCTTCATTCTCAGGGCACTTTCCTTTGAATCGAAGGTCTTAGTCAAAACAAGCCAAAACAACCTAATCACAGAAAAGGGTATGTACCTTTAGAATATTCTCTTCCATCCTCAAAATAGTCCTTT
>JAESVK010069397.1:5758-16821 GCA_017140935.1 Hamamelis virginiana
AGAGAGAGAGAGAGTCCCGTTTCTATGGGGACTTACTTATATGAGGACTTGGCCTTTTGGCCAATGTAAAATGGGTTACTTTTATTTTTTTTTAAGGTATTGATCAATTTTATAAAACCCATCATGATCGAAATTCAAAATTCCAGCAAATAATTCTCTTAAAATATAAGCCAGAGACACAAAACTCCCTTCAACTTTAGAATTAAATAAATTGTAACACTCTTATACAGAACTTGATGATACTATTATAAGGGGGGTTGTTTGCCAAATAGATTGGGCATTTGATGATACTATAATAACTAATTTATACATTAAATTTTATGAAAATAGACCATGTAAATATTACAAAAATAAAAGCCCGTATATGAGTTTAATGGTATATATTACAAAAATAAAAACAATACGTACTTCTATCAAATTATCATATTAGATGGTTAAAATATTTTTCTTTGGTCACACTAATATCACTTATATTTATAAGGGGCTTTTTCAAAACTATAAAAATTTGACAAACAAAGATGATATTTTGACCAATTTTAATTTCACAACAAATTGATGATGAATTTGCTTTTAATTAATTTCTCGGTCATTTTGACCATTCTTACCAATCTTATCATATGGTATGGTATGTCTCTTAAATCGTTTAACTTATTTTTCTCATTCACACTAATCTCATGATATGGCTTTTAGAGATTGTTTGGTAAATAAAAATTTAACTAGATAAAATGTGTTGGACCTGTCAATTTTTCTTTAATGTATGCCTGTTAGTAAATTCAATTACTTTTTTATAAATATATTTGTTCCGCTAAAAATCTCTTGTCACGTGATGGGTGTGTGCGCGGGCGTGCCAGGACTAATCAAAGTCCAGAGATCGTTTCGAACACGACCCCAAGCACCTATCTAGGCAGGTGAAAACTTAAGACCGGGGATCTCAAGGCCTAGAAGGTCACTATATTTACGATCAGGCGATTATGGGGAAGTCAGGGGTACTACTTCCTATGGGCTCTTAAAGTGAACGATTTAAACAGAAAATTACAAACAATGAATAACAACAAAAATATGCAAGATGAATCAAATGGAAAGAAATTTAAACTTCATTGACGGAATTAAAATACTTACAAATGTCAAGCTTACCAATCCTTGGAGAGTCATGATAGATACTTGAACTAAATTAACGTCGGATGCAGAAGCAAATACAAAAGTAAATACAATAGCTAAACGAAATTGAAAGCTAGAACAAAGATGATTGAAAGAAAATTGCAAGACTAAATGCTTGAAGTTTGATTGTTGAAGTTGCTGGGGGCTGAAACGTTGCATCTCTTCTTCATTTTATAGCTCCACGGTCTTACAACTGCCATTGAATAACTCCCCTGCCTGATCATGGCCTTCCCCATGATCTCATTGTACAGTTATTTCTCTTGGACATGGCCAACTCCTCTGGACGTGGGCATCTCTCTTGCCTTTGGTAGAACATGATTTCCTCCCAAACGTGGTCTTCTACTATGGCTGAACCTCCTTAACCATTATCCAAATTATAACCAACTTTTAATTTAATCTCCTCTAATAGCCTGCCATGTGTCCCACTTCTATCTCCAATTTGAATTGGTCTTTGATTAACTTAAACTTCTATCAGAATCTTGCCACGTGTCCAACTTATCTTGAACTCCTAATTAGCTAGCTCTATATTAACCACATCTCCTATTTTTATGCTAGCTAAATTCCCATATTATCTCCACATGGCCAATTTTCATTGGCCGGTAAAATTTAGTGTAAACACTTTGCCCCCCTTTTGAGTTCAAATCGAAATCAAAAAGATTTGAACCTCAAAATATTTATCAAGATTTGGCTAATCGCGGCCTCACCCAATCTTATAGCCGCTAAGTGTCTAAAGATTCTTTTCTTTTAAAATTTAAAAACTCCTTAATACTCGGCCAAAGACTCCATCTAATCTGGCCTTCATTAATTATCTTAATTAATCCCCTTCTAAAACGGCTTTATCTAATCAAAATTCAAATAAAACAAAATACCTGACCCAACGAATCTCTCAGCCGTTTTTCATCAGCCTTCACGTCCCATCCACAGCTTTGTCATTATTAGCATTAAAATCCCAGGCCTTTCGTGTTTCCCCAGACGTTCAGGTTATCACATCACCTGCCAGCTTTGTTTGAAGATCAAGACGAAATCTTCATCTCTTTTCTTGCTTCTGAGATTTGAAAACTCAAACAGCTCTCTCTTTCTTCTTCGTTAACCTCCATCTTCTTGTTTCAAAATTTCTCTGGTAACAAAGTTTTCTAACGAAAACCCTGCTGTCACCACACCTCTTTCGATTTCTTTCTTCACCTCAGCATTCTTCATCGTCAATGGCGAAAAAGAAACCTCTGGTCAGTGCCACTCCTACAGACCCCATTGCTGATGTGTTTCTCCAACTTCCTCACTCTCAAAAGGTACTGAATGGTAATCAAATAGGTCCTATTTTCATTGAATGTTCTTCTATGCCTGACTCTATTCAGTCTCACTTCCCTTTTTATCCTGATGAATTGCTGCTTGTAAATCGGGATGTCTTGAAATTGAATGATTGGACAAAAGACAAAACCCCCAGAGCCTGGCCCAAACCAAGGGAAGAGTGGGTCCAATGACCTCAGTTTGGGAAGCAATGGAAAAACCTAGGAATCTTTGACCACATTCAGTTGTGTAGACATGAATTTCCTAGGGACCCATGGCTCCTCTCTGCTAGTGCTTGTTTTTGGAGCTATTCCAATAATGTTTTTTCTTTCCCCTGTGGTCATATGTCTCCCACCATTTTAGATGTTTGTGCTTTAACCGGACTGCCTGCGATTGGGGAAATCCCATCTGCGGCTTACGTCCCAGATCTTGGTTCTGATTTTTCTTTCAATTTCGCCCCTGCTACCGTGGCCTGGTCTCAATATATTGAGTTAGAAAATCAATCCCCTCCCAACAAAGCTTCATTTCAAGAACACTGTGCTTTTCTTCTCCAATGGCTCTGTAGATTTGTGCTCTGTTGTCAGTCTGGTCAAATGACCCAAGAATACCACAGAATTGCTATGGCCTTGGCCGCAGGCCGGAAATTGGCCTTGGCACCTTATGTTTTAGGCCACTTGTACAGAGGCCTTTATGAAATGGTGACCAAATCTTTGGCACCTTCTGGTGGCCCTCATTGGCTCCTCCAATTGTGGTTCTACGAATATTTTCCTGAGCTGTTCCCTTCTCCTACCCATGGTAAAGATCTTCCATCCTATGGCCATAAGTGGATCGCTTATGTGCCTCCTGCTCGGTCTTTTTCTGAATACTTTGAGTTTTTCTGGGGTCTTTCCATCCAAAGGGATGACCAACTTTTTTATCCTTTTGGCTCTCGTGAATTTGGGCCATCTTGGTTCTTACAAAAACCACCTTTTTCTGATAAACATTCAATCAAACATAATCAAATCTGGTGTTCGTACCTCTTGGTGCGTGACCTCCACTATGCTGGCTTCTTTGAGAAAAGAATGCCCAAGGTCGGGGTTGAAATCTATTGCCCAAATCTTGTGAGCCGTCAGTTTGGTTTCCATTTGAATCTTCCGGCCCCAGTTTGTTTTTTCTCTGAAAATTCTCCAGCCACTACCAGAGTCATCTTTTCCAATGAAGAATCTGTCAGGGCTATTTCTCTTATGCTTGAGAAAACCCTAGATAAGTTTGAAATGATTCCTCTGCCAGAAGGACCCTCTTCTTCATTAGAATTTAAGGCCTGGTGGTCTACAGCCTACAAAAACAAGATTGGGTCTTTGTCATTATCGGCCGTATTTTCTGCTGTCTCTCCCCCTTCTCTCATTCTCCGTAAAAGAAAAGGCCGAAAAACAGAGAAACCCACTGCCCGGAGGAAACTAGACAGTAAGTTTATTCCCAACTTATTTTCATGGCTACATGTATTCTTTTATCACGCATTATGACTCTTTGCAATTTGATATTATAAGTGGTCTGGTTGACGTGAAACCGGACATCTCTGAGCTTTCTTTTATGTTCAAATCAAGAACACTCCCACCTGCAACAGCACCTAAAGCACCAAGCATTTCAAAGAAGAAAATCCCCAGTAAAACAACTCACAGTCTGCGGAAGCAAACTGAAGAAAACCCATCTCCAGCTCGTGGTCCTTTGGCCCCTACCCGACGATCCCAGCGTCTGGTTGGCAGTAGATCTACTACTCCTCGGCCTTCTGTTGGTACCATTGATCTCTCGGATAGTTCCAGTAGTGGTGAAGGCGGACCTTATCTTGAGCATAGTGAAAAAGAGGCCGAGAATTCCCCGGTCATTAAAAAGCTTCGGTCAAATTCTCCCATCAAATCTTCATCCCAAACTTCCAGTGACCACTCAGAAACTCCAGTCTTTGAGCTTCGAGCATTAATTGAAGAAAACAGCTCCTGTCTCTTTCCATAGAAGCAGAAATGGCTGATCCTAAGTCTCCCATCCCTGAAGACCTCGAATCATGGTTTGACACCTTGGATGATCCCATTCCTAAAGCTCGTGCCATTCCTCCAAAACCCGACCTTCCTCCTGATGTCGACCCTGGTCTGCCCAAGGCCGAGATTGAAGAGAAAAAGACTAGATTCCTTGAGCTGCATAACACCAACCTTCCCGATCTTGATCCAGACATGGCCGATGAACTTGTCCAATGCTACAATTACCTACGCCGTGTTCCCGAGTACGAGCCTTTTATGAACGAGATTTATCTCCGTATGTCTCGGGTCATGGATCTCGTGAAGGATTTTAGACTGAAATTGGCTGATAGGAGGAAATGGGAAGGTCTTCTTGAGCAGCGCCAACAAACCAAAACCTTTATCGAGGCAAACAAAGATATCATGCTCAGCCTTCGAAATCAAAAGGTGGCGGCTCAGACAGGGATTAGGGATGTAGACTCTGAAATTGCCAACCTCCGGAAGCAAATCCAAGATCTTCAAAACCAAGTGGAGGCAAGAAGACAATTCCGGGATTCTCAAGTCACCACTATGGAAGCTGCTGACAAAAGATTCAATGAGCTGTGGGTTGAGGTTTCTTCAAAGCGGCGTGAATACAGTTCCACCGGCCTTGAAGCTCAGACTTGGGCCAAGAAATCTGAAGACCTTAAACTGGCTGAGTTTAAACTCATGAAAGAATGGACTGATGCTCAAGGTTTCCCCTCACCGGAGACTTTTGATGCTTGCCTCCCCCCTGACCGTCAGGTTTGATTTTCATTCCCTCGAACATTACTCTCTTCTCTTGCTACTGTTTTGGTGGTTGTTTTGGACATTTTCATGGTGGATGGGTTTTTTATGGTTGGTAAATGAATTTGGTTTGATGGAAAGATGTGAACAATTTTAATTTTGGGCGTTTTGTGTCTTGTTCTGGACACTTTGTTTGTGTTTTGGTTTGTTGTAGGAACAAGTATTTTGGTGGTTTGGAGTTTTATGGAAATCGTTAAAGTAGGGTTTTTTGTAGCAATATAAAGATCTTGTTCTTTTTCTTTCTTTGTATCTAAACCTGACGGTCCTACAAAAATAAACACAAATTAGTTGCTTTGGCCATCCCTTTGGATGGCCTCCCACATAGTGGGATAATACCTCTTTAGGAATTTGCCATTGATAGATTTAATTGTTTTTCCTATGGCTAATTCCTTTAATGAATATGCCCCTCCTGGGATTACATCTAAGACTTCAAAAGGGCCTTCCCAATTTGGGGACCATTTTCCCAGCCTTGGGTCTTTGGTCCCAATTGGTAAAATAACCTTCCAAACATAGTCTCCAACTGCAAAGGCCTTGTATCTTACTCTTTTGTTATAGGCCTTTGCCATTTTTTTCTTTTGAACCTCAATATTGTTTAAGGCTCTTAATCTTTCTTCAGATAAATTTTCCAACTCTAATAGCATGGCCTCATTATATTCGTGAGGTAACAAATCATTTTGTAAAGCCACTCTTAAAGATGGAATAGTGACCTCTAAAGGCAACACCGCATCATGTCCAAAGGTCAAGGCATAAGGAGTTGTTCCAATACTCTCCTTGAATAAAGTTCTGTAAGCCCATAAGACCTCGGATAGCTGTAAATGCCAAGTCCTAGGTTTTTCACTCAACATTTTGCTCAAAATGCTTTTCAAAGTTTTATTTGCGGCCTCTACTTGGCCGTTTGCTTGAGCATAGTAAGGAGTGGAATTAGTGAGTTTAATCCCATATTCTCTTGCAAATGCTTTCACTTGATCTCCAACGAATGACTTGGCATTATCAGTGTTGATCGTTTCAGGTAGGCCGAACCTATGCACAATATGCTCTTTAATAAACCTAATCACGGCCTCTTGATCAACAATCTTCATGGGTTTAGCTTCCGTCCATTTAGTAAAATAGTCGATCGCAACTATAATAAACCCATGTGATCCTGAAGATGGTGGGTAAACTTTCCCAATCACATCTATTGCCCAGCCTCTAAAAGGCCAAGGCTTTATAATATAATTCAAATCAGTGGCAGGTATATGCTGAATTTGGCCGTGCTTTTGACAAGCCATACAGCCTTTAGCATAATTGATACAGTCTTTTAAGACCGTAGGCCAGTAATATCCATGTCTCCATAACAACCAACGCATTTTTATCCCGGCCTGATGTGCCCCACAAATTCTTTCGTGTACCTCGGCCATTACTAACATAGATTCTTGTTGGCTAATACATTTTAATAATAATCCATCATCAGTCTTTTTAAATAACTCCCCAGAGTACATTACAAATTGATTGGCCATATACCTAGTCTTTTTATCACATGGCCTATTAGGAGTTATTAAACGCTTGATAATTGGAAACCTCCAATCAGACCGAGTTACATCATTACTAAACACTTCCACCTCTGTGCCTCTCGTTTTTATTGAAGGTAAGGCCCTTTTCTCAACCAAAATTGTTTTAGAAACCTCTCCTTCTTCAATATTGAGACCTGAGGCAAGTTGAGCTAAATCATTTGCCTCTCTATTCAATGATCTTGGATTATGAGTTAAAGTCACATCTTGAAAGTTTCTCAATAATTGGATGGCTAGTGAATGATATGGCAATAAATTCCAACTATGGCACTTATATGTGCCATTAATTTGGTTCAAAACTAATTGCGAATCTCCCATGATATCTACATATCTAGCCCCCATTTCTAACAGTATTTCAAGGCCAATAATCAAGGCCTCATACTCTGCTTGATTATTACTACAGATGAAATCTAATTGAAAGGCAAATTCATATTTAACATTATTAGGAGCAGTAATCATAATACCAGCCCCTGCCTTTTCATCCGTGCGAGATCCATCAAACTCGAGCTGCCATGGTACCACTTGAACCATTCCCAAATCTACCTGTACATCAACCTCAATAGGCATTGGGTGATCGGCCAAAAAATCTGCTAGAACTTGGCCTTTTACTGCCTTCTGTGGTATATAACGGATGGCATAGCCAGACATGGCCAATGCCCATCTACCAACTCTACTCCTAGAGATGGGTTGTGAGAGCATATATTTCACAATATCAGATTTAGAAATAACATTCACAACATTGTTCATAAAATAATGAGGCAATTTATCAACAGTATAAAACAAAGAATAACAAATTTTCTCAATTGAAGTATATCTTTGTTCAACATCAGTTAAAGTCTTGCTAAGATAATACACGGCCTGCTCTTGGCCATGTTCATTAACTTGTGCTAACATAGACCCTAAGGATCTATCAGATGCAGAAATGTAAAGTCTCAAATTCCTGCCTGGAACTGGCGGTATCAAGACTGGTGGTGTGGTAAGATATTCCTTTATCAAGTCAAAAGCCTTTTGATGCTCTGATTCCCATCTAAAATCTTCCAACGCCCGTAATCTGAGTAACGGCGTAAATATGGAGATTTTACCTGAAAGATTAGAGATAAATCTTCGTAAGAAGTTAATCTGTCCTAAAAACCTTTGTAACTCGGTCTTATTAGATGGAGGCCTAGCCTCTTGAATTGCCCGAGCTTTGTTCTTATCTATTTCAATACCTCTTTGGTGTACAAGAAAGCCCAGGAAATTCCCGGCCTTCACACCAAAGGCACATTTGGCGGGATTCATTTTTAATTTGTACTTCCGCATTCTTTCAAAAGCTTTTCTTAAATCCGCCAAATGATCCTCGACCTCTTTTGATTTGACAACAATATCATCAATGTACACCTCTATTATTTTTCCAATCAAATCATGAAAAATCAAGTTCATTGCCTGTTGGTATGTTGCACCAGCATTTCGTAATCCAAAGGGCATCATAATCCAAGCAAACATACCAATTGCCCCTGGACATCTAAACGCGGTCTTATGAACATCATCCTCATTTATAAAGATCTGATTGTAACCCGAATGACCGTCCATAAAAGAAAGTATTTTATGGTTAGCAACCCGGTCTACAAGCACATCCGCAACAGGCATGGGATACTCATCTTTAGGTGTTGCTAAGTTTAGATTTCTAAAGTCAACACAAACACGTAATTTACCGTTCTTTTTAAGCACAGGTACAATATTTGAAATCCATTCCACATACCTTATGGGTCTAATAAACCCGGCCTTCAGAAGCCTTTCAATCTCCTCCTTGATTTTGTCTGTCACCTCTTGAGTCATGCGTCTTGGAGGTTGCTTGTGTGGTTTGAATCCCGGCTTTGTTGGTAATCGGTGTTCCACAACTTTTCGATCTAAGCCCGGCATCTCATGGTAACTCCATGCGAAACAATCACGGTATTCTTTCAAAAGCAAGATCAACTTCTTCTTGAAATCTTCATTCAGCAAGTCACTGATGAATGTAGGTCGTTTATCTTCTTCATCACCCAGATTGACCTCTAGCAATGGATCTTGAACATCCGCTTTGAGGTCTTCCATATTTGCTGGTGCAGGTTGGAGGTCTTCAATACCATAACTATCATAATCCCCGACCTCCACGTCTTCTTCTAAAATACATTCAGCCTCGACAACATGATAAAGTCCTTCAAATTTGGCGTAGTCATTTAACTTCTGGGAAAGTTCCGCCATAATCTTCCCCACACTTCCTTCCTTGAAGAACTTATTCATTAAACTTCTTCCACAATGTAGATTAGCTCCGGCCTAGGAGGCAGAATATTACCAGGCCTGGAGATTTCTCGCATCACCTTCTCAATGGCTAGCTTGGAGAATGACTCATTCACTGTAGTCAATCCCTTAGGCTTTCCATTTCTGTCACGACCTATGAACTTGATAGGCCCAACCTCTTCCTCATACAAATGTGCTTCAACAGCATTTGAGCCTGCAACAAACGGCTTTTGGTCCGCCCAAATTACTTCTACCTTGTTACCATTCCACAAAATCATACACTGGTGAAGTGAAGATGGAATGCACCAATTGGAATGGATCCAATCGCGGCCCAATAAAGCATTGTAGGAAGAGGAAGTATCAACTACAAAGAAGGCAGCCATACATTCTTTAGTACCTACCATCAAAGATACAGGTAGGACACCTTTGGTCTTTGTTACACCACCTGAAAAGTTGGCAACAGTCACGTCTGTTGGAATCAAGTCTTTCTCAGTTTTGCCAAGTTTTTTCAAAGTGGAACTTGGCAAAATATTTACTGCAGCTCCATTATCGATCAAAACCCTTGAGACCAGGTTCCCATCCATATGTACATTGACGTATAAAGGCCGAAGATGTTGGTTCATGGCCTCTGGAGGTTTCTCAAAAATGATATTTTCCACCTTCTCGATATCTCCGGTCTCCATCATTTTCTCTACCTCTTCAATTAAGCATGAAACCCCTTTGACTGATTTGGCTCCAACATCGATCTCCTTTACTTCTTCTTTTGATTTGGCTTGGAAAACAACAGGTAACATAATGGTAACGTTACAATCCATTACAGGAGGTAATGAACCAAACTGGATACAAAAATTGTCCTCCAAGTCCTCGAAGCCGCAAATCTGATCTTCGTCTATCTGTTCGGCCTTGTCGTCTTTCAAAACGATTTCTTGTGTTGAAATTGGTTCGTCATTGATTTCCTCATCATCATGCTGAAAGGCCGGGAAATCCAAGGTCTGAGACGTTGGGCAAACCAACTGACCGTCCGCTTTTGCGTCAGTACCTGTTTCACCTGCGCTATCCAAAACTGAAAATAAACCATGAGTTTCTTCATCCTTACCACTTCTTTTGGTCGTAACCTTCAGCACTTGTCTTTTATCACCGGTGATTGAGATTTTTAAAGCCTGGTCACCATTCCCAACATTGGAACTCTGGGCCTTGTCAGAGAAATGTCTTTCTTCAGCTATCCGCCGTTGTAAACGTCTCTTCTGAGTTCTAGTCAGCGGTGCTGGAAACTTTGGATGCTGAAGCCGAGTCCAAACCCCAGGTTTGGTTATTGGAGGTCTCACCGTTCTCAGTCTTTGGGATTGAGTCACCTCCGGTGTTGATATAGAGGAATCTCGAAAAGAAGGCTTTGGTCTCCATTCCCATCTACTCCAAGGTTGGAAGTGAGGCCTGAACGTTGGTGCGAACATTGGCTGTTGCATTTGCTGTCTCCCCATTGCCCTAGCTTGTTGCCACGAAGGCCTGTCAAACTGTGGGCAAGGGAACCTTTGAATTTGATGACTGCAATGATTACAAAAATTCTGAACTGGTTGAGCTCTGAAACCTCGGAGGTTTGGTTGGTGAACATCGGTCGCTGTCCCATCCTAGGCCTCCGAATAAAAGGTCTAGCCTGTGTCTCTCCATTCTTAGGCTGTGGTCCCAAAGATTTGAGATCAGTTGTTGTGAGACCCCAAAATTTTGAATAGTAAATTTTCTAATGGTAAATTTTCAATAGTAAATTTTCTTAATTATTATTATTTTATTTTATTTATTGCACACTTGGCATTTTGCCATTGGGCAATGAAATGTGCCATGTGGTCATCAATTAAGAAGGGTGCATGAGAATTTATGTACACCCTTGGGTGACATCTAAAATGTGAATGGTGGGTATATATGAATGGTGGATAAATGTGAATGGTGGGTAAATATGAATGGTGGATAAATGTGAATGGAGGGTATATATGAATGGTAAATATGAAAGAATGGT
>JAESVK010069398.1:4752-28223 GCA_017140935.1 Hamamelis virginiana
ACATCTAAAGATATAAGAAAATATGTAGGAGTTTTGGAAAATATGAACTACATATATATATTTTTTTAATGCTTCTTATGATACTATTTGTTTTGTGGGAAGAAGTAGATTCGTTTTATTGGGCAATTAATGTGATGGGGATTATAATCTAGAAACAATTTGAATATGATTGATGAATGTAATTTTTTGTCTGTAGATGGTGCTCTTCTTTGAAATGCCGTCTGATTTAATTGCTAGTGAAATTATCGGTAGGCTATTGGTTCAAGAAAATGGTTATATTGACTTTATGCGGTTACGATTGAGACAATTTAACTATTTTTTTTTTTTTTTTTTGGTCATATATATATTTTTTTATTAATGAATTAATGAATAGTTAATGTTCTATATATTTTGAGCCTAAAAATGATGATTTATTCATATAATACAGCTGCAGGAAATTTTTTGATATCGAATTGACTGCAGAGATTAGAGCAATAGTTAATTTTAGAAATGCACCATCGTTCGCTGGATTTCCTGTGAAGTTTTACCATGATTTTATAGAGGAATGTGCAGCTGCTGGGAATATAGATGCAAAATATTTTTTAGGCACTGTAAGTTTGTGTTGCGATTATTTTTTTAATTTAGTTTATTTATTTTATATATATATATATGCAATGGATAATCTATGTTGTATATATACTGATGTTTAATTATTTGATAGAGGCATGTGTTTTGCACTGGAGATGTATCTCATGGCTTGGATCTTCTAGGTGAAGCTATCATCTTGTCTTCATTTGTAGGATGCTCTTATTATTATGAGATTAGATATGTTGCTGGGATAGGTAGCTTCACAGTCAAAGATAAGAGGCAATTTGCAGAGATCGTATTCAAAGAATTATTTGAGCAATTAGGAGGAGATTTCTCAAATTTGAGCACAAATTTGTTTCAATATTTGAGACATGAAAGAATCATTTACGATAATTTTCCAAGGATTAGCTGCAACTGTACATCGAAAATTGATCTATGCTTTGGCTGGTGTCTACGAGGGGATCCAAGTTCATTTGGTTATAACCGTCAATGTTGTTATGAATGCATGGCTGCAAGAGAATATTCACATTTCAAATGGTTATTAGATTTGGACGAAGAAGAATCTCAGTTGATTAATGACTCAATGTAATAATTAATTAGTGTATTAGAATATTATAACCAAAGACTATAAGCAGAAATGGAACAATGAAAATAGCTATCTTGACTTAAGATTATTAACTTTTGACATGGAGTGATTTATGTATGTATTTGATATTTTGGTCAAATTTTTTAGCAACATATATATATATATATATATATATATATATATATATATATATATATAAATCTATTTTTTATGGCGTGGTATTGACTTTACCAACGAAGAAAAGGAAATGAACAAGGGCAAAAGAATAATAACAATATATATAGATGATTATACATAATTAAATGGCGGATTAATATATACATACATGATCTATGAAAGAACAAGTTTTCATAGCTATGTTGATTCAATTTTTATGCATTTGGAAATGGAATATGGTTTTGATGTAGCTTTCCCTACGTTAACTTACCTAGGAGCTTTCTTGGCTTCATCATTTGTAGTAAAAGGGTCAGTACTGTCCGGTGCTTGAGCATATTTAAAGCTGGTGATTTCATCAGATTTATGAACACAAATGCTAATTTTACAATCCTTTAAAATGCATTGAAGTGAATACAAGTCTAAGTGCTGAATGATAGAAATGGATTCCAAAGGTTTTTAGTAATATCAAATGATTAGCAACTACAATCTTTATTCGTTTGATATAGGCATGCGGAGAGGCGGATTTCCTTCTATACAATTTTTTTTGTTTTTTTGCGTTTTTTATGCTTGCAAAAAAACCTGTTTAAACACCATAGATAGAAGGGATTGTGAAGATCACTAATGGAAATCAAAAGTGAATGATCGTCATTTGTATCTTCTAAAATTAGACAGTAAAAAATCAAAAGATGAATTGAGTATGTAAAAAGTAAAAAAATAATAGAAGAACAGTACAGAAGAATATCTTAGGATTTTATATATAACTGCAAAATTGGATAATGTTTTATAGGTTGAGAGAGGGCCAGTGCTTTTCTTCTATTTTCCACTGTTCTTTGTAAAAGAATTCTGATATCAGTAGGTTGAACAATAGTAACAGCAATACCAACAACTCTTGAGTAGAGATATTAAAGTTATAAATAATAAACTGAATTTAGCATTCAAATGACTAAAGGATTAAAGGTCACATTAAATTTGGTGCACCAAAATAAATGTTGAAAGTAGATATAAGGCAACACATACACTATCGAGGATGAATATAGTTCTTTACATGTTTTCACCAGAAGTTGATATGCATCTTTATATAAACGTTGAAAAAGAAGTAAAAAAATTAGTTTATTTATTTATAATTCGTGTTGATTTGATCATTCTGAGCCGAGGCAGTGGGCGGTCTATTTGCACCAGTTTGAAGTTTTGCTGAGTTGACTGGTTGCGTCAAGTCTTTTCTGGGTTGATGGAGAAGAGAACAGTTCATTTCTTTTGGCTTAATCTTATATACGCGAAGAGCAGGATCTTTAAGATCAGGAAAAGTTACAACTCTATGGAGCTTAATATGATTGAAAAAAGCATATTGTGCGCATAAAATGTCTGGATGATTGGTGGTCGATCTGTGAAGACTGCAAAATTGTAAACAAAGCTGTTTAAGCATAAGTATAACCATAGAAATTCCAATACATTTAGATACTGAAATGTATATATAAAAAACAAGATTTAAAAATAATAATAATAATTATAAGAAATGTATAACATGTCTTATGATTTAAAGAGCATAAGAGCAGAAGAATGTTAAGTTTACATTGCAAATATTACTTTGATAAATTTACATTGTGAATGAATTTCCAAAATGCAGTCTCTATCACAATATGCAAGTTTAACAAAACTGCCTCATATGCCTATGAATATGGTGCTATTTTTTTGATTTGAATTGTGAGAATCTAATGTTGAAACGTCAATTTTGGACTTTTGGTTGATAGAGTTCATCTGTACCCTTGCAAATAAAGAAAATCATTTCTTTTAAACACAAAATCAGACATATTGACAGCAAACCTACTGATCGGTATTGAAAGATAAGAAATAGGATAAGTGATAATCACCAGGAGTAGATGGCATTGATGTTGTGTTTGCTGAATCTTGAACACTGAAAACCTTAATTAAGGCCTTTTGTTTGTTCTGTGACAAGTCTTATTTAGTAATTTGATGCTGCATGAGTAAAATAAGTGCTTTAATTAATTTTGAGAGTAAAAATGAATAAAAAAATGAACAAATAATTGCAACAAGTTTATTCAACTTGAAATATTGTTGAATTTCCATGGCTAATTGTGATTTGTGATTTAGTATATTAAGAAAATTTAATGATGGATAGACATAATGTTTAGGAAAAAAATAATAAGAACTGCTGTGATTCTCGAACATTTTGAATAGGTTTCATAAAATGAATAAGAAATCCAGGTGTTAGGATCATCGTTGTTGATAAAACTGCACAAATAAATGAAGGCAGCATTAACAGAAAGGAAGGTAGAGGATTTTATCAATAATCACAATTAAAACAATATTAAGACAATATGAACAAGCAAATTCAACTCATTCAAAAGGAAGTCTTATTTCTAAGATTCGTCCATCCAAAGAATCTATGTCATTTAGTAGGTATCTTCGATAATAACGATAATGTAGTTCCTTTTTACATAATTTTTCCTGTTTCAATAAAAAAAAATTAAGGTATTTGCATTGAAAACAACAAGAGCTAAAGGATTTTTCATTTATATTCCTCTAAACAGTTAGGTTTTAGAAAATTAATAAGAAATCAATGTGCTAGAATCGTAGTTGTTGATACAAGTGCACAAATAAATGAAAGCAGCATTAACAGAAAGGAAGGTAGAGGATTTTACCAATAATCACAAATAAAATAATATGAAGACAATATGAACAAGCAAATTCAATTCATTCAAAAGGAAATCTTACGTGCAACATTTGTCGATCCAAAGAATCTATGGCATCTAGTAAGTATCTTCGATAATAACGATAATGTAGTTCCTTTCTATATAATTTTTCCTGTTTCAGTAAAAAAAATTTGAGTTATTTGTAGCGAAAACATGAAGAGCTAAAGGATTTTTCATTTATATTCCTTCAAACAATGAAACTAATAGTGCTACTAAGATTTGATTTGGTAGCATGGCATTTGACAACTGGGAGAAAGCATAAGTAAGCAATTAACAAGTGGAAGCAAATTTTAGTTAGCAAATAAGATGAGAAATAAATGGAATGTCAATTCTAATAAACTTAAAATTTTAGTATTCTAGAAAGATACTACCTAGAAAAAAACTATAAATATTAGAATCGTACGTTGACACAAGAAGATCATCCAATTTCTTTTTCAAGATTAATAGTCATGAAATTAAAGATCGATCAGTCAAGCAATTCTCTTCTGTGATGTTGCTCCTGTTAGATAGTTTTTTATCTGCTACGTCCTCCTCTTGCATTTTTTAGGACTACTTTTCTATTCTGTTTCATTCCGGTTCTCATTGCAAATCCAATCGGAACAACGTTCAGAAAATGCAGTTATAAAGATTATAAACCACTAAATTGAATGAAATATAGATAAAAGGAACTAATAAAGATTGTAATTGGGTGAGAATTAAATACAAGAATTGACCGTTCGATAACGTTGATTTGTTGTGTATGTCATTTATGCCAAAAATCACAGTGATCCAATGGTTGGTTTCTAAAAGCATTAGTGTAGAAGAAATGAAGGATTGATTGTTGTCGTCTTGCAATGAACCTATTTGGTCAGAAATAAAAGAAAAGAAAGAGAGTGAGAGGTTACAAACTAATAAAGATTTAGTATACATGGACACAAGATGGGAGCAAAAAAATAGTGGCATATGGTCAGATTTGAGAATGCAAATCAGAGAACATTTGTCGCTGGATAATTGGGTAGACAACATGGAGACTTTTGTTTAAGAAAATTAATGATAAAAAATGGGAAAAAATATCGCTGATGGTACAGCGCTACGTTTGAGTAGTAAGCGAGAACAAAACAGTTTGAGAAAGTATCACTAAAAATTTATTTCTCTGGGTTTGTTAGTAGGATTGAAAATGGTTAGAATCGACAATGATGTCTGCAACATCCTTGAAAATGGTTGGAATCGACAAGCATCCATACAACATTGCAAATATGTTGTCACCGATTCGGGAAAAAATGTTGGGATAAACATTGTAGGTTTTTCATAAAATGAATAAGAAATCCAGGTGTTAGGATCATAGTTGTTGATAAAACTGCACAAATAAATGAAGGCAGCATTAATAGAAAGGAAGGTAGAGAATTTTATCAATAATCACAATTAAAATAAGACAATATGAACAAGCAAACTCAACTCATTCAAAAGGAAATCTTACCTCTAAGATTCGTCCATCCAAAGAATCTATGTCATTTAGTAGGTATCTTCGATAATAACGATAATGTAGTTCTTTTCTACATAATTTTTCCTGTTTCAGTAAAAAAAAATTGAGGTATTTGCATTGAAAACAACAAGAGCTAAAGGATTTTTCATTTATATTCGTCTAAACAGTTAGGTTTCAAAAAATCAATAAGAAATCGATGTGCTAGGATCGTAGTTGTTGATACAACTGCACAAATAAATGAAGACAGCATTAATAGAAAGGAAGGTAGAGGATTTTACCAATAATCACAATTAAAACAATATTAAGACAATATGAACAAGCAAATTCAACTTATTCAAAAGGAAATCTTACGTGCAACATTTGTCGATCCAAAGAATCTATGGCATCTAGTAGGTATCTTCGATAATAACGATAATGTAGTTCCTTTCTACATAATTTTTCCTGTTTCAGTAAAAAAAAATTGAGTTATTTGTAGCGAAAACATGAAGAGCTAAAGGATTTTTCATTTATATTTCTTTAAACAATGAAACTAATAGTGCTATTAAGATTTGATTTGGTAGCATGGCATTTGACAACTGGGAGAAAGCATAAGTAAGTAATTAACAAGTGGAAGCAAATTTTAGTTAGCAAATAAAATGAGAAATAGATGGAATGTCAATTCGAATAAACTTAAAATTTTAATGTTCTAGAAAGATACTACCTACAAAAAAACTATAAATATTAGAATCGTATGTTGACACAAGAGGATCATCCAATTTCTTTTTCAAGATTAATAGTCATGAAATTAGAGATCGATCAGTCGAGCAATTCTCTTCTGTGATGTTGCTCCTGTTAGATAGTTTTTTACCTGCTACGTCCTCCTCTTGCATTTTTTAGGACTACTTTTCTATTCTGTTTCATTCCGGTTCCCATTGCAAATCCAATTGGAACAACCTTCAAAAAATGCAGTTATAAAGATTATAAACCAATAAATCGAATGAAATATAGATAAAAGGAACTAATAAAGATTGTGATTGGGTGAGAAATAAATACAAGAATTGACCGTTCGATAACGTTGATTTGTTGTGTACGTCATTTATGCCAAAAATCACAGTGATCCAATGGTTGGTTTCTGAAAGCATTAGTGTAGAAGAAATGAAGGATTGATTGTTGTCCTCTTGCAATGAACCTATTTGGTCAAAAATAAAACAAAAGAAAGAGAATGAGAGGTTACAAACTAATAAAGATTTAGTATACATGGAGACAAGATTGAAGCAAAGAAACAGTGGCATATGGTCAGATTTGACAATGCAAATCAGAGAACATTTGTCGCTGGATAATTGGGTAGACAACATGGAGACCTTTGTTTAAGAAAACTAATGATAAAAAGTCGGGAAAAATATCGCTCGTGGTACAGCGCTACATTTGAGTAGTAAGCGAGAACAAGACAGTTTCAAAAACTATCACTAAAAATTTATTTCTCTGGGTTTCATAGTAGGATTGGAAATGGTTAGAATCGACAAGGATGTCTATAATATCCTTGAAAATGGTTAGAATCGACAAGCATCCGTACAACATTGCAAATATGTTGTCAGGGATTCGGGAAAAAATGTTGGCATGAACATTGTAGGTTTCTCCTCTTGCCTGCTAGTTAATTGAAATGTAACAAGCACATGAACCAAAGTTGATCTACAAAAGTTTGTAACTACAATGATCTCTCTCTCTCTCTCTAAGGATAGATTGAAGTAAAGGAAGTGACAATTCTTTCAATAAATGAACCATAGGACCAAACTTCAGCAATGTGCTCAAAGCATTGGCTTGAACAGTTGCATTGTGAAGAATTAATTGATTATATATATGATGCTCACAAATCGAGTTACTCCAATCACTAAGTCAATGAATAATAGGACTTACTCCAACACAAATGCACTGCCAGAAAAATAACAAATACTATATATATAACTAATTATTGATGTTATTGTTGTTGTTGCTACTTTGTTGTGATAACAACAAGAACAACAAGCACTACTTGTATTTTTTTTTTAAATTCAGCCACTTAAGAAATTTTATTGAATAAATTGCGAAATATTGAATTGTATACTTAAATGTAGATTTTTTATCTTCTTAAATGTACCTTTTTTATATACACTGAATGGTTATTCTCTTTTGATGATGTTTAAGGTTAAACCTTTGAAATGTAGATTATATAAACTATAAATTAGATGTAAAACATATTTTAGAAATTAACAAAAGAAGACAGGAAAATAGACAAAAAAAAAAATAAGAGAATTATAAATAACATAATGAATCTAAAATAACACCAAGAATGAAAGAAGAGCAGTATATTTACCTTTAGTTTAGAATTTTGAAACAACTGAATTTTACTTTCTAGCCTGATAAATCATTTGGTGCTAAATAAGAAAATTATGACGTAGATCATCAGTCAAACCTTGTGAAAAAATATTAATGTTATGAAATCAAAATTAGTATCATTCCAAGTGTGATTCAGCTCAGATGCTTAACAACTTTTTTAACTATTTCAATTTCAATTGTTTAATGATCATAGAAGTCCAAATTAGGTTCTTTTCCATTGTTAATAACTATAGATGATATCAAGATATACGAACAAAATTAGATTTAATCACTTAATTTAAAAGTATGGGCTTAAAATTTCGAATTTCTTTATTTAGTGATATCGAATCAACACTGGATAGAAAAAGAAAAGTCAACAATCCAAGCATATCTACAACAATGCTCATCCTAACCAACTTACAGCTGTTTGATTTGTGTGAAGTATCCAACATACTCAGGGACTTGACCACCAATTAAGTAAATTTTCAATTCCCTGCACGACACAATACAAATTAATGAAAATAGTTCTAGAATAAAGAAAAGAATGTACCAGGTAGAAAACATAAAGAAAGAAGACACAGAGAGAGAAAGAAATGAGGGTATAAAAAACGGAAAGAGACAGAGAAAGAGAAGAAGAGACAACAGCACGTTACCGGGGAAAAAAAAAGGAAATATATCATATGTTAATAAGTCTCACGTCAGGAGTACTTGAATAAGCTTTATCTGGAGAAGTAGAAACCTGTGAACTGTGGAAAATAAGCGAACCAAACGTTAAAAAGGAAAAGAGACAGAAAGAGAGAGAAAAAGAGAGAACGAAGAATTATCAGAAAAGCAAAGAGAAAAACATTTCAAATCACGACTTTTAACCGGTACGGGAAAAACAAACCTTCAAGAAAAAACATATGGAATCATCACCTTAACAGATACATAAAGACGAAAGCTTCAACCGAAGCTGAAAAGAGATCACCTACAATCAGACCTGAACAGAGTTACAGTGGTGAGCTCTGAACTTGATGCCGAAAAGAAACGTTGGAGAAGAACCGAGAGGTGTGTCGCAGTCGCTGTGAGGTGAGAAAAGCGTTTCTCAAAAGCTTGATCATTTCCGCAAATCACTTACTCGACCAAACATAACATTTTAGGATTACGGTTATCAATCATAAAGTAAGAATCCGAAAGCTACAATAGGTAGAAATATTACAAATAAAGAGATATAGAGCCGACTTCTGAACTTGATGCCGAAGAGAAACGCTGGAGAAGAAAACACAACTCTATTGTAGTGGCGGTCAGCGCACAAAACCAAATCTGAGGTCGTCAGTTCCGTCGCACACTCTGGTTGGCCACCCTCTCAGCTCCGTCGCAGATGCTAGGGTCTCGCCTTGTCGGTGAAGTGTGGATTTCGTGAGGGGACAATAGCAGATGTGAAGCCTGCTGGAAGTCAACAAAAGGGTCAGCAAGAAGAAACGAAGAAATGTACAAAGTCGCCGGAAATTCTACAAGAAAAACAGAGGAGAAGGGCGGCAACCTGCACAGCGCAGTCTGCAGGTTTTCAAATCAATCAGGTATTAATGAAATGACTGTATTGCCCTCTGATTTTTATCGTCTTTGGCTTGAGCTGTTATGAAGGGCGTTTTAGTAATTGACGCGCCCCTATTACCTATGCGGTCAGAATGTACGCTTTGCAATTGATCGATTTCGATCAAATGACTGGATCGCCCTTGATGCTTTGTGTCTTTTGGCTAGAGCTACGAAGGGTGTTACAGTCATACGATGGAAAAAACCGTTCAATAGAATAGAATAGATAGAAATGATAAATATGCTAATATCTGTCGATTTGGAAGGCAAAAAAAATTACCAAAATCAAGTTATAGATATAGATTATTACATTACGTGTAATTTTATTTCTTTCTTAAAATTTATCCTTCAAATCTGTGGTTTTGATATGAAAAATGAAAGAATTGTTCTGAATTGATTGGAAGTTGAAGAAAAAAATGACTATTCATAGATAAAATAATTCACTGCTAGTTTTAATAAGATTCTAGTTTTTTAATATTAGATTAGATTTGGACTGTTTTTTCAATGTTTGTGCGCAACACTTATGTCTATATTTAACTCTATAAGTTTGTAGTATTTGATTTTTAAAATAATATTAAAAAATATTGAATAAGAATTTGACATTCTACAAATTTAAAAATAATTGGTGAAAATTTGACTAATGTTAATTATACTATATTTTTTAAAGAAAATGTATAAATAATTAATCATATTTTCACCAATTATTTTAAAATAAGTATAATGCAATTATTTTAAAAATTACTAAATCAAGTTTAGAAATCAACTATCGAGACGTTTATTACAGATTTAAATACAAGAAAATAAAACTTGTTACTTATATTGAAAAAACAATTCCTATCAAATGTATCACAAGAGAAGAGAGCTTCTTTTACAACTTTTGGATTTGATAGGTTGATACGAACTGGAATTTGGCACTGTAAACTGGTTGTAGCACGATTTGACTTATGGACAAACGTTTCTTTGTATTCCATGCTAAGAATCAGTTTACTTTGTTTTGTCTATTCGAATTTATTTTCATTTTTTATCTTTTCACTCAAGATCACAATTGTCCAAAGCATTTCAGAAGGGAAATTGAGTGAAAATACAAATTACAAATTAGTATTTTTATTTTAAATCTTAAATTGGTGGCATTTTAATAGTTAATGAATAGTAGTGCATTGTTGTTATATTAACATTAACAATGTTATTTATTTTTTGTCTAAAGAATAAACCAAATAATCGATAACACTCTAAGATAATACTATTAATTAATTTATAAAATAGAGTGTTATCTTTGATATGGTTTATAAAGACATGTATGTTTTATATATACATGTATGTATATATGTATATATAGAGAGAGAAGGATATGGAAGTGATTTTGAGGAATGAACTTTGATTGAAGTCATATGCAACAAATCAACATAAGTTAAGATAGAGAAAAAAAGGCCGAAGGATTCAATATGCTTAGATCGATAGAGAAAGAAAGGGCTACAGCTTGGTATCTACACTGTTTATTACCAATTTGGTTTCTGATGGGAAACAATTCAACGATAAAGATGCTACATTTATTTTTTTAAAATTGTATGAATTAACTGATAATTGATAGTAGAATAAAAATAATTTTGATTTTATATGTTTATTTTGTCCATTATAAAGGCAACTATTGCAACAGCGAAAAGTAAAAAAAACAAAAAAAAAAAAAAAAGAAAACAGAGATAATAAAGTAGTTTAGGATACATAACAACAAATCAATACAATTTGTAGGCATCAAAATCTGGGGAAAACAGATATTTTATAATTGATTTGTATAAGAAGACAAAATTAAACTTACGGAACTAATAAATCCACGAATGAACAGAAAGAAACAATAAATGGGTACTTTGATTTTGTTTGATGCTTCAAATCGATCCAATTGATTGAGAAGCTCGAGCATAGTGCACTGCACTTTAGTGTGACCATTGCAAGTTGTAGCCTCGATTCGAGCACATACAATACTGCCAATTTCGTCCATAAAGATAATCAATGGAGTATGTTGGTTGTGAAACGCAACAAAAAAGACATGATACACATAGCATATAAATACAGTCTACACAGATTAGATCTAAAGGATTCCAAGACCCAAAAATGTGCAGTATAGACAATAGCACGTAAGCAGAGAACATGAAAAATCAATATTTGGCGTTTATTACAAGTGGATAGGACAAAAGTGGATAGGATAAAACTCAACATATGAATTTCCAAGAAATTTGAAGATAGGTTGCTTTTTAGACTTATTCATTTGCATTTACTTGCTTTCATATGGTTGACGAGGCCTTTTATAATCCTCACAAATGGAGTTCCTAGAATTGCCAAGGCAATGAATAATAGGATGTCATACTTCTTGTAATTTTGAGCTGAGACTCAATACAGTGCTTTGATCAGTATCGCTGGAAATATGCGATATGAAATCAATTATCAATTATGAACTTATCGTACTATAATTAAAGTTGTTTAAGGAACTTTGCTACTAAATGTTCATCATCTGCCTTGATGCTCATAGTTTGGAGCCACTTTAGTTTGCATTCTTACAAGACGACTTCACCTTCTTCGTACTACACTTGAAGTGTCACATGTCTGAATATCTATATGCATATAGATAAAATTTTCTATATTATTAAGGACTGTCATCATCCTGCAACACAACATTGTTTTCTTCATCATAAGCAAAATTATTTTTAGCTAATTGAATATAAGACGTGTCATGCACATTCTGAAAGACTATTCTTCTAATCCTATTGGTTCTGTCCTGAACCCAACATAGATGACAATAGACTTGAATCTTTCGAAACTTTATGATTGCAAAATTAGAAAAGAATATAGTATACTATCCAAATTGCCAATAGGTGATGTGTGTGACCTCAAAGTTGCTGAACATACAATGGATGAAAACATTTGAGAGAGAAATGGTGATAATTTTTAATAATTTGTATTTTAGAAAGTAAGTATTGGATCATTGTAATTTTTGTCATAGATAACATGTATACGATTAACATATAATTGAACGGTTGGTTTTTCACAGTACGTATCTCACATTTAGTAAAAATACAACTTGGACTTCAATGTTGTGACAACCTTGTAGTATTCTGAAATCATTAATAAAAAAAGAAATTGTATGAAATAGCATGAAACAAAAAACCATCAAAAAGACCAACAATCACGCTAATTATAAAAAAGTACAAACATACTTTAGAAAAGTGAACTACTTTTTTGCTAGTGAAGAAGCGCAAATACTTTTGAGTATTTAATATATTGTAGCAACTATAAAAACATGCTATATTATTCACCTGTTGACTGAGTTAGCAATCAAGCAGCATACTGCTCTTTCTAGGTGTTCAACGAATGTTTAAAGATGCTGAAGAATAAAATACTACTAACAGTCAATTGTCATCAGAAAGACAAGATCTATTCATTTAAATAATTAATAATTAAAATTAATTAATAATAAGACCAAGAGTAAAGACCAAACCTGAAAACATAGATGAATCTGCAAAACAGTAGCATATTGGTTGTTGTAGGCCTTCAGTGAATGTTAAAGGATCCTAACAGATAAAATAATAGTAACAATCAATTGTCATGACAACAGCAAGATCCATTCATTTAAACAATTATTATAATTAATAATAAGAAGAAGGAAGTGAAGAATCAAACCTGAAAAGATAGATCTGAGATAGAGAGAAGATCATGGCCTGTATCAATTGCTTATGAACACAGATTGCTCCAAGGAAATTAGAAAAATGCATACATTACTATCAGTACGATACACATTTATATATACTATATATATACATTCATTTATATTCAGATGTGTGGAACAGTTTATCAATTCAATCACTATTTTTAATAAGAATTGCTCATTATATCAGTATTTTTAATAATTAAGCTAAATAAAGCTCCCACATCAAATGAAACTTGTATAATGTATCTACAACAAAATAAAAGATAGACAATTTTAGTCTATATATATTAGATGATTGATAATAGTGTAAAGTATTAAAAGATATACACAAAAAAAAGAAAACTAAAAGATATTCAGAACAAAAAGGAAACCAGTTTAACACTCCAACTATTTGATACTAATGAGCCAAAACACGGAATTTAACAAAAGGAATATGACATTTCCCAGGAGTGGAGGTGAGTTCAAATATGCATCTATCACCAAAAGACAGATTGTTTGCTTTTCGAAAATTTGCCCAATCTTTTCTGAGTTTGATTCTCCTGTCACCATTTGTATACTTTGTTCCCCTGTCCAGCTGAAATGTCCATACTTTCTTAGATATATCTTCTATTAAAATTGTATCCACTGTACGAAGACGAGCTGAACGAACAAATTCTATTGGAATATGCTGAAATATAGAAGTCAATAAAAGGAATTAGCGATTCAATATAATTCACAAATGTAATAGTATAAATACATGAAATAAAGGATTATCATAAACAACAATTAAATAAAGGATTATTAAAATAAAAGATAGTATGTATAGACCATGTAGGGTTTTTTGGGATGACAGTTTGATGCATTCAGAACAACAATAAAATTAGGGGCTGAATTTGAACGCAGCTCTGGTTGCCGAACCATTTTCTGACCTACAAAATAGAACGAAAACTAATAGCAATTTAATAAACATATAAGAAGAAGTAAAAGAAAAATGTTCATATGAAAAAGTAGAAATAATTACTTTTGATATTTTGTTGATTCATAGTCTGACATAAAGGTTCATCTATTACTTCTTCTTTGATTGGCATCCGTGTACACTTATCAAAATCCTTCATGCAACCACTATGGCCAAATACATAGACAAAAAAATTGCACTTGTCTAATTGTTCAAAAACAAGAATCTCTCCAAATCTTATTCTATGGTGACCAATGAAGGTAGCCCAGCCATCTGCAAAGTAAATTTCTATTTCATTCTCTACGCGCAATTGTATTCGCCAAGTTCCTTTGTAACTTGTCAACAAACAATCTTTAGATATGGTCTCGATCAAGCGTGATCGTTTTGAGAAAGCTTTGGGTATTAGCTGCAGGAAAAGACAAAAGCTATTTCAATCATAAACACTGTTGCTTCATCTAATATAAAGCACAAAAAAGAGAAATCATCGTACAAAATAACATATAATAGCAAATCTAAAAAAAAAAAAAAAAAGAATATTACCATTTGTTCAGAAAAATTGTTCACCATAACTTTGAAAAACCAAGTAGAGCATAATTTCCTTTCACTTTCTACTGAATGTGCCATGGCTGAAAAGAATAATATTAAATTCAGCATAAATAAGCAAAGTCCCAACTAAATCAAAAATTTGTGTACGAATTATTATTTGACTATGTTTTGCATATAATTTTGTAAACAACTTTTCGATTTTGAATAAAAAAAAACCTATGCCAAAGTACCCACAGAAGCATTAATTTTAATTACCAAAGCATAATTTTCAGCCACTGAAATTACAACAACAACATCTAAATCAATAAAATTTCACGAATTATTAGTTTAATTTACAATTAATAAAATAAGAATTATATACCCATAAGTCCCTCACATAAGCACTTTATATCAGTTGCTCAAATTAAGGAAATTTTTAACATAACAAATATTTGAAAGAATGTAAAAAGCAACTTATGCTTTTTATGAGAAGCATGCCAGCCCCTAGATGCTACATGCATTTAAGGACAAAAAAATACATTTTTTACTTATTTCTATTTCTCTTTTTTTCACCCAAATACATCCAACTTGTGCTTATGGGTAGCAAAAGCAACTTATGTTACTTCTACGTACTCATCTATCCAAATAAAATAACGCTCTTCTCTCCCCTCCCCAAATTTATGTAGCGGAGAATCTAAAACGACTTTCCTCAAAGAAAGATAAAAGAAAAGGAAAAAAAAAGACAAAAAAAAAAAAAATTTGAAACAATGGTGTTAGATATTCAATAGCCAAAGAAGAAAATTAAACAAATTAAAAATAGTAATGTATATCCAAGAGCTATGGTCAATCCTATTTTAAGTTTTAGAATCACAAAATAGGGTCAATCCTATTTTAAGTCGTAGAATCACGAGACAAAGAAATACAATACATGCACCTCAAAACATTATCCAAAACCTAGCATTCATGACGCATGCTCCGTTAATTTATTGTTAATTAATAAAGATTCCTACTTACTTAATTCTTAATGAATTCAGTATAATAATAAGGAAATGTTCGGCAATAAGTGCACCTACAATACCCTAAAACCCGAATAGATGTGAAAGAATACTCCAGCATGCATTTCTGATGCCTACTGCAATTGTTATCAAATTGTTTTAATTAGGTGCGTTTTGGTTTTGATTTCTATATATACAACTATATATATAAGTGATCCCTCAGCTTTCAATTATATGGAATTTCAAAAAAAAAGTTACATAAATCCGTGTGGGATAATGGAAACAACTCATCAGATAATGATTAATGAAGTTCAACAGTTCTCCACCTATAATTTAACACTGAATAAGATAGAAGAAAAATTATTTAAGCATAGATTTAAGTAGCTTAGTATACAGTACGATATGTAAGAAACAAAGAAGGTGCACAATTACTCTAAGCCATTAATGTGAGAAACAAAGAAGATCCAAACAAAATAATTCACATGCAATCACAACCCTATAATATAATAAAGATCTAAAAAAAAAATAAAAAAAAATGCCATGAGTTGTCATATACATAAAAACAGAGCTGCAATCAACTTCCTGCTTGAAAGGGAAGAGAACAGGAGGCAATCAACCTGGACATTTTCTTCCTTTCTATAGATAGAGATAGGTCCATCAGTACAATTGTAAAACCTTATAAGACCCTTTGACACCTTCTTTGTGAGGCCATAGACAAATTATACAAAAATTCAAACAGATCTTGAATAGGTAAAAGCTAACAAAATATATTAGAATTTAAAACTGAAGTTGAATAAATGTATTTATTGAGTTAAAGAAGAGCAGAACTTTGTGCAGGCAAACAGAGGACCAAAGGAATATTATTGGTCTGCGCATCATGCTCCCATTCAACTTAGTTTATAAATAATTGATGCTAAATTACTTCGTAATTGTCTCTAACAATGAAGACCCAAGTGGCAATTAGTTGAATAGCCTAAGGGAGGCAATATTGAATGAGCCAAATGAGGAGAGCGACCGTAGTGGGCAAAGTTTTTAGTTGGCTTGGTATGTTGATAATAACAATAAGGCAAAACCAAGTATCACAAGCACAAGTTATGCAACAACAATTTAAAATATAACAAGCCTGGTACAACTAATAGACCATGTACATCATTCGAAAATGGTGATCGTCATAATTATCATTTAGGCATTGATCAAATTACCAAGGATACTTTGATAGGTTCACAAAACACATCCTATAATCCCTGTAATCAAGGCCAATCCCAATAAGATACAATGTTGATTGGCCAAATTGTCATCTTGAACCAGCTTTGAGACCAAATTACGCAACTATTGTTTAAACTTCAAAACTCCATTAATCATGATTATTTCTCAGCCTTATTTACTCTTCATATTCATGATACTAATAGTGTCTTCCACATTAATTTTTAAAAAATGACTTTTTAACACCAATTATGTGATTTATAACACGATGGAAACAAACCTCCTGGGATGTCACAGAGTTGAACACCCTCCCAACTCTTCCAAAGACAATAATAAAATACTATTCCTATTCAGGATTCTATAGCCCTCTTCTCTCTTTCTACTTTCCTATTCAAGCTTCACCCCACCCTGTTTTTATGTGTAAAACTCACTACTCTTCGATACTTCGATATGTATAATTATTATTAAACATTATTCAAGTATTATATCAGAACACACAAATCAAAATGATTCCCAACAGACCAAATAAAATCACAGAAGTCAGGCCACCATGGCCAAATCCTGAGCTCACTTACTGGAGATTGTGCGGGAAAAAAAAAAAACCAGTATTGATATGCATAAAAACACAAGAAACAATAATATTTGAAACTATAACATTAAGTTTGATACGTTCTTACCTGAGTTCTTGTGAATTTTTTCCTTGTTCTCTTTGTAAATATTATCAGAAAAGTAGCAACATATCTAACAAAAATAAGGTAAAAGTGTACTCTTGAAAGCATATTTTAGAGAGAGAAAGAAAACAAACTGGAAAGAGAATGGAATTAAAGGATTTAACTTTTCGATGATGCCACCAAAATGGTGAGAGAGAGACACAGAGAGAGGGAAAGAGAGAGAAGACTGCCAGCCAAATTGCGAGATAGAGAAGAAAATAGGCTAAATCAGATAACAACATTATGCTAACTGAAATACATTAATACCATTCGCCCCTGGTATCAGCTAAATTTCCAACCTAACATTGGCCACCGGAAATAAGTTAAATTCAAGAGATAAAAGACATCAATACCGAAAAAATCAGAAAGTTAATGGAATCACTGACCCAATCATGCAGACAAACCTGGAAGCGACGAAAATCAAAGTAAGCAGCCTATCTCAACAAGATGAACACAGCGAACAAGGTGCACCAAAAGAGAAGGAGAAGCAAAAGCCACGAATAAAAACAAATAACTAAAATATTGACAACTCTCTCAAGCTTGATAAGTTCCGCAAATGACTTAGTCGCCCAAGCATAACATCTTAGCGTTAGGGTTATAAATCATAAAATGAGAAAGCCAAAGCTACAATAGGTAGAAAAATTACAAACAAAAACATACAGAGGCAACTTCTGAACTTGATGCCGAAGAGACACGCTGGAGCAGAAAGCAGAAGCCTATCGGAGCCGCGGCCAGGGCACAAAACCAAATCTGAGGTCCTCACCTCCGTCGCAAACGCTCGGTTCTCGCCCTCTCACCTCCGTCAAAGACGCTGAGCTCTCGGCTTCTCGGTGAGATGTGCAGTTCGCGAGGAGAGAATAGTAGATCCGAAGCCTGCTGGAAGCCAACAAAGGGATGAGGAAGAAGAAATGGAGAAATCAACAAAGATGCCGGAAAGGGTACAAGAAAAACAGAGCAGGAACGGCGGCAAGCTGCACAGCGCAGTCTGCAGCGCATCGAATCAATCATATTTTTTGCGAAATGACTGTATTGACCTCCCATTTCTATCGTTTATAGCTTCAACTATGAAGGGCATTTGAGTAATTCACGCGCCCCTATTACCGATGCAGTCAGAATGCAGGCTTTGCAATTAATTGGTTTCGATACAATGACTGGATCGCCCTTCATGCTTTGTGTCTCTTGGCTTAAGCTACGAAGGGCGTTGCGGTCATACCATGCAAAAAACCCTTCAACCATTGCAATTGTTTTCAATCGGAAGAGAAACCGAATTTGACTGCCGTTTTAAGAGTAAATCGACGCAAATTCGTGTCGTTTTGGACGAATTAAACAGTAACTTCCCAATCGGCTCTTTCGCTCTTTTACAGGTAAAGAAGATATAGTTATATATTCAATACAGTACCCTGTACCCCCATCCCATGGATGTGAGTCAATTGTATCTGGTGTTTGGTATCTGGTTAATTAGTAGTTGTGACTGTACAATGTAAATGCAATAAAACACGACATCCCTCAATGTCATGTTACGTAAAACAAAATTGACAGTAGTATTAAATCACTAGAATTGCAGAACATGTGATGCGTGGGCAAAAAAAAAAAAATTAAATTAAATTAAATTTTTTAAAAAAATATAAAAAGTTAAATTTTATAAAATGATTATTAAAGATAAATTAAATGGGATGAGGATATTTTAGAAAGAATGAGGAGTGGAAATAAATGGGGGTGAAAATAAATCTGAGGGGTGGCAATTTAGGAGGGTAACTAATTAGATGGTTGGGCTTGGCGTACCAAGTCCGAGGTTCTTATCTCGAGTCTCTTGGGTCACCTACTCATAGTATAATAATTTTCAATGGTTGGTTCGATCTTGGGATCCAAGTTTGGAAAGCTTGGAAAGCTTAACCTCAATTGTGACAATGATGTTGAATGGAGCACAATATACAATAGAAAGGAACAGGAATTAACGGCAATTCAAGTTTGGAAAGCTTAACCTCCCCGCATTTTCTGCACAAAAATGTTTTTTTTTTTTTTTTAAAAAAAATCAAGTTATTCTAAATTGATGTTGTATGAAAAATCAACATCAATGATGTTGTATGAAAAATCAACATCAAGTTATTTTTTTTTTTTAAAAGTGTGACAATGATGTTGTATGAAAAATCAAGTTATTTTTTTCATGCAATATTTATTCTAAATTTCTAATATGTTTATAAGCATATCGGTGAAGTTTCATGATTTGTTTTTAATATATTTTATTTATTATGAATTATTTTTCCCATACACTAAATAAGATTTATAATAAATAAAATATATTGAGAAAAATCATGAAACTTTACCGATATGCATAATACTGCATTAAAAAATAACAAGCTAGTCCAACATTATTTTCCCCTAGATTAATTAACAAATCATTAACTAACAGAATGGAATAATTTGATACAATCTAATAATTTAGGGGATAAAGTATAATATTCATTTTTATACAATTTTCACTTAAAAAAAAAAAAAATTAAGGACAATATTTTAATAATTTTAAATATTTAATCTTAGTTGTATTGTGCACTCTATAGTTCAATGTCGAAGTCTTTTTTTCCACAAAAATTATAACATGCAAACCACGTAATGCAATCCTAGTTAAAGATAAAAGAGAAAAATAAAATAGGGTAGTTATAGAAGTAGTGGATAGTATTAAAAATACACACACACACACACACACACACATATATATATATATATATTAGAAATAATCCTATCAATACATGCTGATTTTCTTTAAAGTCAGCATGAAACTCATAGGTGATTGTGGGATGCATATTTTGAAAAACTGACCGTTGAATTAGATATTATGCATATGTATGTCGGGCATGCCATAAATCACAGTGATCCGATGGTCGGTTTCTCAAATATGTTATTGAGAAAAACTTGACAGTTTTCAACGATCATAATTTTTCAGAGTCTGTATTTTGAGATGTCTATATCACATCACTATAATTTTTTGCAAATGTGACATTCATGAAAAACGGTATATATCTAATCCCATGGTCGATTTTTCAAAATATACATCCCACAATTCCCTATGAGCTTCATGCTATCTTTTGCAAAAGTCAGCATATGCTTACTTAGATCGGGACTCATATATTTATTATTATAAATATATCATGTATTATAAATATTTCATTTTTAATTATGGTACGTATTGTTTTTCTAAGTTGCAGTTTTGAGAGAAAAAAAAATTGCTTTCACACCAAACCCTCTTTGGCCTTTATATGATAATAAAATAATATAAATTATAAAAAACCTTTCCACGTTCACTTTCTCTCCATACCAACCAATAAAATTTAATTTTCTCTATACGCTCCAATAATACCAAAAATAACTCCATTCTCAACAAAGTCTAAAGTCACTTAATCCATGATCTTATTGCCTTTAAATTCAAGGAAAAATTACAGTGTGGCCTTTTGTACTATTGATCAAAAACACTTTACACAATTATAGTTTTGATTGCAACACATTGATTCCTATAGTTTTGTTTTGCGACACTTGGCATCCTTTTATTAGTTAGTCATTTGTTTATTTGACTGAAAAATGGTGTTAGACATGTTATTTCTTTTTGCAATATTTATAAATAAATTTTTTTTTGTTAATGTGTTTATAAGCATATCGATGAAGTTTCATGATTTTTCTCAATATATTTTATTTTTTTTTAATTTTTTTTTTTTAAAATTAAAAAAAAAAAAAAAAAAAAAAACCCAAAAAAAAAAAAAAAAAAAAAAAAAGACTGACATCATTTTCAGTCAGAAAATGGCCAACTAACAGAAGAGTACCAAGTGTCACAAAACAAAACTGTAGGAATCAATGTGTTGCAATCAAAACTTCTTTTGATTCTTTCTTTCCTACCTAACATGATTCGATATTTAATTTGATACTTAATTGTGTTTCACGTCTAAATTAATGCAAATGATCAGTACTAGTGTGGGTCAATATTAATTAATTGCAGATAGGAATATTCCTTTCATAATTTTTGTGCGCATGCATATATATTTAATTATTTATATCCCTCATGTGTTTAAATATTATGCAATATGAATAATAAATCGTACTTTATGCATGCAGTTTTGTCCATGGCAGTTAAAGACAGAGAACAAAACAGGGGATTTATATGAATGACGATGGAATATTGGAGGTTCGTGAGTCTTTGTGATGGTGGTTTGCTTCAACGGATCGGAACTTTAAATTCTAAACAAATCTCTCATTATATGCTTCAATCATCCTTAATTAAGTCGGGTTTGTCTCCTTTGAATTTACGAGATATTACTATTTGACCCATGTATTATTGGTCAAAAACTCTTTACATCTTTATATATTATAGTTTTAATTGCAACACATTAACTCATATAGTTTTGATTCATGACCAGAGGCGGAGTTAGGATTTTGTAACAGCAGGTGCCAATTTTTTTTTTTTTAAAAATTTCAACGATACACTGACTTTCAATAATTTTTACCATAAAATTTTTTTTGAAGAATTTATCAATTATATATGACTTTTCCATCTACAAATCAAATAAAAATCATATTTATTTAGATCAAATAATTACTACACACAAATAAATTAATTAATATTATTAAAACATTCAATCAATCCATAAGTAGGATTTTTAATTAGTCGGGTATTGACAGCTCGGACATCAGTCTCGTTGTTTGGCCAAAAAAAAAAAACTCACCCCAACCCTCCTATCACCAATACATATATAAAATATATAAATAAATAAAATACTTTAGTTTCAATAACTAAAGTGTATTTTATTCAATTATACTCAATGAAATAATTAATGAGAATGTGACGTTTATTGATAAATACAATACACATTGAATTGATGCATTTTATTAATTTCAAGAATACATCTTCCAAAGATTAAGTTAGGGAGATAACTTGAGCATCTATTGCACCAAAATATTTGATATTGTTGTCTATTTTGGGCTTATTTACCAACTGGGCCGGAATAATCATTTCACAAAAATAGTAAAAATAATCAAGTCTACATAGACATATCAACTTAAATTAAGGGCTAGAATTCTAAAAAAAATAAATAAATAGGTTTCCAATTGACCTAATAATTAATCAGTACGTATTCTTTGTTGGGCTCAAATTTCCTCCCAATAGAGTTGTTGCAAGTGGTTCTTCGAGAAATTTAAGGGCATGTTTGGAATGAGTAGGGGATGTCATGAGAGTATATTTTGGTATTTTACCACAAGTATATATATATATATATATATGTATATATTAAGATAGCATAGGCACAGTATAGGAACTTTGAAAACTTGGTGGTGCCATGGCCCCCTTTGCTTTGGCTGTGGCTCCGCCCCTGATCGTGACACTTTAATTTGTTTTTTTGACCGAAAGATTGTGTTAACTTGTTTATATATATATATATATATGCAGTATTTATCCTAAATTGCTAATGTGCTTACAAATATATTGGCGAAATTTCATGATTTTTCTCAATATATTTTATTTATTGTATAGAGAACATAATTCATAAAAATTAAAAATTCATAAAAGTGTTTTTGTCATAAACCCCTTACTTGCAATGATCAACTAGTGATCATACACATTGATTTAGATGTGAAACACAATTAAGTACCAAATTAAATCGACAGTAAGATGCATGGAAGATCAATTAAAACATAACAGGGAAAGAGAATCTTGTCAGGTGGGAAGGAGTTGGTGTGTGAAGAAAGAAGTTTATTTTTATTTATTCATGTCATATTGTCTTTAATAGTATTTCTCTAAAAGGTAAAATTGTAATAATTTTTTTCATTGATTGAATGGTGTAGAAAGAACTTTTGTGGTGTATATAGAATCGCCCTTTATTTTTCTTATTTTTCTTTGTTTATTAAAGTCCATTTTGTCTTAAACCCCTCAATTTTGATGAAGGTAGGATTCGATTTCAGGTCTTGCGCGCTTAGATATTATGCACAATCACTTAGAAATTTTACCAACAAAATAGCCAGCACTTCTAACAAATTATATTAC
>JAESVK010069400.1:0-10639 GCA_017140935.1 Hamamelis virginiana
GACGAAGGTAAGCTTCTTTCCATGTTTAGATTCATCTCTTTTCCCATTTTCATGTTGGGTTTCAAACCCATGTTGTGGATTTTCATATTTTTGGAGGATTGTGGGTGTGATCTTGGTCATGGGAGGTTTCCATGGTGTTTTGAGAGTAGCTTAGGTTTGGATTTGAAGCTTTGTTAAGGGATTTGAATATCTTCGGCATGGTTTGTGCTATTTATGGATTTGTGTGGGTTTTGTGCCAAGAACATAGTAGATATAAGGATCAAACCATTTGATCTTTGTAAACTTGGTTGATTTAGTGTTCTTCAGGTTGCTTTATGGTGGATCTAAGGGTATTGAGTTGATTTTTGATGTTTGGGTGGTGTTTGGGGTGAGTTTGGACACTATTCATTGTCATTTTGGGGTTTCCTGAGGGACCAATACCTAGTGACTATCGGTATTTCATTGCCTCTGGTCGGGACAGCAAAGTACCAATACCGATATTCAGTAATGGACTATAGGCATTGTAGGTAGTGACCCACTTTTAGCCCCAACTTCAAACAGCTATATCTTTTTCATTTGAGTTCGGATTTGGGTGATCTTCATATGCTTGAAAAGCTTGTGAAGTCTAATTTCCAAACATGGTATTCTCATTGCATAATTCTTGAAGGAGAGAGAGATATTTATGAAATACCATATTTGCCCTTTTTGTGTACTCTTTGGCTTCTCTAGTGCATATCTCCTAAATCACTTAGCTTTTGGTCATGGAATACGATATGCAACACCTAGAAATACTTGGTAATATGTTGGGGAAGTCTTAAGGACTTTGGTTTAGTCTTTTGGGGTTTAGTTGCTTAGGACAAGGGTTTGATGTATATCTTTTGTCGTTTTCTTTCAGATCAAGATAGTCCTGAGGACTATCCCTACAATGGATAACTTTTACATTGCACAAGGACACTACTAGGGAATGGGTTATTGCATCATTCAAGGTAGGATACTTAAACCTCTCTAACACTAATGATATGTGTTTTACAATGTATGCTTTACATGAATTGCTTTCAAATTTGGAAAGGTTTGTGAAATGATAATGATGGATATGTTTATGGAAATGTTGTTTTGATATATGTATGCCACTCGTATCTATTTTCATGCCCATTTGGAAATGATTTTGTACTTGAGGCTCGTTAGCCTAGAACAACGTCCTAATATAGATTCGTGAGCCTTGTTATGGAAATGAGAAAGGAAACATTTGGATATTGAAGTTTTATGATGATTTATGAACTGTGTTTATAACCGAATCTAAACCCACACTTTTTATGATACTGTTTGATGGAAAATGATTATCAAATGCATTTATTATATGTTCCTTGTATTTGTATTACTATTGTTGGTTAAGGTTATAGTCCTACTGGGCATTCCATGCTCACACTGTGTTTCATACAACAGATTCATAGGCTTCTAGGAGAAGTTCGGCAGTAGGGAACTCTCCTTAAGTGGCTTTGGGTTTAGTAGTGTTATTGGAGGTTATGCATCGTAGCATGTAGCGGCATAGAGTCGTAAAACTCTTGGATTATTATTATTATTATTATTTATACCATTTATCCTATATGCCAAGGTTGTTGGCATTTATGATTGATATATGGATAATTACTACATGTACTATTCGGATTTGGGACATATGTTATGCACAATTCATTTCATATCATGTTGCTATATTTATTCATTCAGTTCTTAGTATGGAAATATGAATGAGCGTTGTACCTTTGCCTTGACAAGTGTCGACCTACCCGAGAGGGTCGGTGCAATTGTCAAGTTAGGGCATTACATATGATGTGTCATGTGTACACACATATAATTTAATCTAATCGTTAGTTTATCAAAATACCTATTCCATATTGGTTTTACAAACCATATGTCAAACTATGAATAAGATGGTGTGCGTAAGACCAATTGTAGAAAACATTTTGAAAAATTGACTGTTGGATTAAATACAATTGTTATGAATTTCATGTTCGCAAAAAAGTCATAGTGATATAACGGTCAGTTATGACAAATGTCCATGAAAAGTTATAATATTTTAATTTTTCAAAATGTCACCATTTTTATCTAGATTATTATTTTTTTTTAAATAATAACCGCTGGATCATTTATATATTTGGCGAGTATTTTATTTACAAGATTTGCATCTAATCCAATTGTCAGTTTTTCAAAATCTATTGTGTATTTTATCCTACAGACTGTAGACTATAGAGGTCACCTTACTCATAGACAACATTGTGGTGTAAAATGCAACTTATAACAACATCGTTCCTGTCATCCTGAACAGAGACAGAGCTTGAATAATTGAATAGATCGAAATAGAGAGTTAACCAACTCAACACAATAAGGGAGACTTGACTTATTATATAGGAAATATATAAGAGTGGTTAGAAAATGTTAAAATTAAAGGGAGGGACATAAAATTTAGGAGGTCATTAATAATTTAAATTTTATATTATATATAATAGAATATATAAAATATAATTTATGAATGATATAAAATTATATGTTTTAAATATAAAATTTATATAAGCGGGGATGGGGAATCCTCGCAGGACAGGGACAAATAGGTGGGGCGGGTGGGCTAATGGGTCGGAGCATTGTAAACCCATCCCCATCCCCATCCCCATCCCCAGCGGGGTAAATATTTTTAACCCCATCCCTGCCCCGTACTCCGAAAAATTCAAAAATAACCCGCCCCTATAGGAGAGGGGCAGGTCCCCGCAGGATGGGGTAATTTTCCATCCCTACTCAAATCTAAAACTTTTCTATTAATTTTAACTTTTTAGTGTAGGCAGAGCCATTCTAGAAGGCAAGCAAGCAATGCGAAGAACATCACTAGGATATATGTTTGTTTTGATTATTCCCTTTGTATTTCATGACAAAAAGGGGGAATAGGTTTTTGTTTATTTGGTAGGTTTTTGGGTGTATGTGTTTTGTTTATTTAGAAGGTTTTTGGGTGTATGTGAATTCTAGGTTAACTTGGATATAAGTGGATATGTGACGTGATTTGCCATATATTGGATGTTTTTATATGTCTTTTTCTTCACAAATCTACTTTATGTTATATATGATATATTTTCCTATGATTTGTTCTGGTTGAGCTTGGTTATGATGTTGTGAGTTTGTTTTTTGAGTATATTCGTCACTTGATTACTATTTTCTTTGCTTCTTTATGCTTCACGTGGTATTCTTGTGGACGTTGTGCATAAAACAGATCAAGGTTCAAGACATTTCAAGCGTCTTCCAATAGGTTGCCTTGTTTTTTTGGTTTTTGGGGAGTGCTTGAGTGCTTTATTATACAAGAGAGAGGGAGATTTATTTTGAAATTGAATGAATCGCTTCATTTTTGTTTCTTCTATTTTTGTCAAATGTTTTGTCATTGAATTGCCAAAGGGGAGTTTGTTAGGTTTACCAATAGTTGTGTTGGCTAATTCCGATTTCAAAAGCCTATGTTTGTGATTGGTCTTAAGCTCATAATCCCTAGAAGCTCAAAACTGCGACATCAAGCATAAGAAAATCGAATCAAATGTCAAATTCTCATACCTCAAGCTCAAAGTTCATTCAAAAGAGATACAGTTCCTATGAAGATAAGTTTGACTTAGAACCTAGGTTGATTCATTGACAATAGGTGATTTAGTTTAACCGAAGTATATAGGAATGATCCTTGTATGATTTTGGGTAAAAAATTGTTCAAATATGGAAGTTTTTCGAAAATTGCATATATTGGATCAATCCAACATTTTTTGTAGGATCGATCCCATTTCTGGTCTGTAGAATTGGATCGATCCAAGGTTTGGTGCGGATCGATCCAAGTGAAAGAAAGGATTGGATCGATCCAGCCTAAATCCTAGGATCAATCCAGGTCGTATTTTCTACAGTCTAGGTTATTTTTTGGACTTTTGAAGTTTTACTTAATGTTAACCTCTTAGATACTTATTTCTATGCATATTTAAGGTAATTTTAATAGGGAATTCACAGAGAGCTGAATGTTATCAATATTTACTTAAAACCCTAGCTTCTTATAGAATTCTATGCATCCTGCTTGAACTGAAAATGCGATGTGTGATGTAATCTCAAGCGTAGGAATCACCGGTCGTCAAGCAATAAATACTTAGGGAGTCCCCGGGTCATATCTACAAGGAGTGGAACAGGTCTAAATGATCCTTATGTGAGTTGCTAACCAATGAATGCAAAAGAAAGTGTAAAGTCATGGGGGGTTTTTGATTGATGTTGAGAGTTTGTTTATGCTAAATGATGACAATTTGCAAAGAAAACTAATTAAGTTAAGTAACATGAGTCCTATGGGTTCATTCCTTCCAAACCTTTGATAAATGATTTCTTATGCAATACTCAATCAAGATTCCATTTACACTATGGTCTTGATTCAAGAGTTTAAAAATAAAAGCTTAATTTGAGTAACACCAAAGTTGGAATGAAACTTAACACTCTCTTTGACATTTTCACAAACATATGATGTGCATGTGAGCTCAAGAACCAAATATAACAAGCGTAATAGTCATACAATGGTCATGAATGTATAATCACAAGGGTTCAAAAGATAAGAGATGATTAAACATCTCTTTGACATTTTCACAAACATGTGATGTGCATGTGAGTTCAAGAACATAATATAACAAGCTTACTAGTCATACAATGGTCAAGAATGCATAATCACAAGGGTTCAAAAGATAAGAAAGGATTAAACATCATTCCATAAAAATTAAGAGTTCTGCAAGTGAGAAAATACCATTTATCTAGAGTTTGGAGAGGAAATCCACCATAGAACTCACCTTTGAAGTGTTTAGCTAGCCATCCAAAGAAGTAAATGCAAGTGTAGATGAAGAGAAAATACAATAACAAAGTTCATAAATGCATAAAACTTGAAATAAATACTATGAAATTACTTGAAGGATGAAATACAAAGTTTAAGTTCTAAATCTAAAGATTACAAATGAAAGAAACCAAGAAAAATACTAAACTAACACTAAACTAAGCTAATCCTAAGCTAAGAAATGAAGAACAACTAAAACCCTAACCTAAGACTCGAGAAAATCTAATGGGACTCCTCAAAATGGCTAAAAAATGCCTTTAAATAGGCTCGCAAAAGTTGCCCTAATGTGCCCTTAAAATACCCACATTGCCCCTCAACAAATAGGCAATTTACAAGCTGAAAAACTCAGCTTTCGGGCCTTGGTACTGGTACCACGGGTTTTGGTACCGGTGAAAATTTTTATGGAGCTTAAATATTGATTTTAAATACCTGGTACTGGTACCACCTAATACCACTAAAAGGTGGTACCGGTACCACCTCTCAGATTCTCCAAAAATGCCTTGAAATGCCTTGAAAATGTCTCAGACTTCAAATGCTTGTAACTCTCTCGTCCGGAGTCGGATTTGGATGATCTTTATATGCATGCGAAGCTTGAGAAGTCTTCTTTCCAACATGATGGTCTCATTGTCTGATTCAATCTAGAGACAAACAGTTTTTTTCCAAAATATCCAGATTGGTCAGATTTTGTACTTTTTGACTTCATTTGCCCATATCTCCCAAACCATTTGGCATTTAGCTTTGAAATTTGATATGTGACATCAAGACACACTTAAAAGTATGTCACATAAGTCCTATGACCTTTGGAGACTTCCAAAGCTTGACTCCAAACTCCAACTTTGCATGCAAAAAACATCCATTTTATTGCACTTTTCCTACAAGGCATGGAAAAACAAAAATAAAATAAAATAAAAAGCATCTATTCACATATAAAATTAACTCAAGAATACACAAAATGGTGAGAATAATGCAATAGAAATATGCTAATACATGATGCAATCACATCCATTCATCATTGGATCTTTGTCATAGTGCATATGCATAGAATTTGAACACATGATCTTATCAACTTCATTCTAGCTTTTTCTACTAAATTCGTGGATTCGAATTGTACTGGTGGAACTCCATTGGCATCGTGGACTCGGTGTATGGAACTAGAGTTGTAGATTCGGTTCATGGAAATATTGTGAAGACATGCATGGACTCATTGGTTGTTTGTGCAAGATAGGGATTCTACTTAGACTTGTGGACTCAAGAATCGATTTTTGTGAGTAGTATCAAGGTTCTTGTACTTGGTTCTTTTCATATTGATTTTTAGTGTTCTCGAGGTTTTTTCCCATTAGGGTTTTCCTCGTAAAATCTAGTGTTCATTGCATGATTGATTTTTGTTTTGGGTAATTGTTAATTGAACACTAAATCCTAGTTTGGTAATTGAATCGATCATTATCTATTGAGAAATAGTATTCTCGAAATTTCAGGTAGGAAGATCCAGTACTTGGGAAACTCACATGGAATTCTACAGGCCCAATAATCATAGGGACGGTAATCATTCTAATTACTTCCCTTTGGGTATTATTATAAGCTTTGACTGTTTGTCCCAATGGGTTAAACTCTGATGGTTCAATCTCCAATGGGGTTGTTGTGTTGAGTGGACAGACATTCAATGCAGATCCAATGTCAATCAAAACTGCAGGGGCTCTCTTTCCCATGATGTCAATAGTGATGTATAAGGCTTAGAGATGATTAAGCCCATTCTTTGGAAAATCTTCTTTGGTTAAAGAAATGGAAGGCCCATTATGAACCAGGCTTACCAGACTAATCAATCCTTCGGGTGAGGTATCAATCGGGACTTGCACTTGGTTAAGTAATCTTAAAACAGTCTAACGGTGCTTTTGTGATGCCATAACTAAACCCTAAATGGTGATGTTGGCTTGAGTTCTCTTCAACTGCTTGAGTATCTCTTCTTCTTCTTCAAAGACTTTTGGGCATTTAAGCCACTCTAACTCACCCAATGAATTGTCAAACTCCAAATATGTGGGTTTAAAGTGGCGACCTCCTCTAGTCACATGGTCAACTTCTTCATTATAACTAGCCCATATGTCGGATATTTCTTCAAGTGTGTTCATAAAATCTTCTCACTCGATCACAGAAACATCATCTTCCGTCAACTGTTTTTCTACTGGATATCATTCTTCTGTCTTGTTGGAGGAAACCTCGGATATTGGGGAGGACACGGTGTGCAAATTAACTTGTGGAATTCTTGGGGAGGTATCAATATAAATAACTTGCCATTCTCATTCGTCACTCTAGTCACTGTAAAAGATACTGCTTCAAATTGCTCACTCAACATCTCTTAACTTAAGGGCTTTTTAGGAGGAGATAGAGTGGTTGTTTCAGGTAGGTCATCCCATCCAGTAGGGACAATGGGTTCATTGGAGACAGACTTTTTCAAGTACAACACATAGAAGTCAAACTTACCGCTAGGCTCTCCCAACAAATCCACTTCGGGGTCACCAGCCTCATATCTCACTTTCAACTGTTGTTGCATGGTCTTAGGCCTAGGAGGAGAAATTTTATTGAGGTTTCTTGGCACTTGGGGTACCTTCAAATGTCCTTGTTCAATGAGATCTTGCACTACCTTCTTCAACATCTAACAATCCTCGGTATCATGCCCAAACATTTTGTGGTATTGGAAAAAGTGATGGACAAACTTGAGTTTGAGCGGAGTAATGAGCCCTCAAGCTCGGCCTTTGTAGAAGGTTTTAGGCAAAGAAATGGTAAGGGAGTGTATCGCCGAATGGGTCGACGATTCTTGGGGTAGTTGTAGCCAATGGCATTGATATGGGCAGAAGGTGGCATGACATGGGTAAAGAGAGGGTTATGAGTGACATTGGGTTGATTTGGTGGAGATGGTGAAGTTATGGTCGTGTTATCAATGAGGTCTTAGATCTCATGACGAAAGAGAAAGCAATGGTTGGTTTGGTGGCCTTTAGACTGATGGAACTCACATAACTCATGCTCATTGTAGTTCTTTGGCAAAGGATTGGGCGTATGCTTAGGGTCCAAAGGGGCAAGGAGACCACAAACCTTTAATTTCTCAAAGACTCGTTCCAATGGGCATGTAAAGTTCAGTGAATTTGCGAGGTTGGTTATTCAGAGAGCATGGGCGAGTGGTTGGTATAGGTTGAGTAATGGTATTGACTTTAGCATTGGCCTTCCCATTGAAAGGAGGTCGGCGACTTTTGTAGGGTTCCTCTGTCTTGAAAACCCCATTGGCAAAGGCATCTTCAACTTGGGTTCCAGCGGCTATGAGGGCCTTGAAGTTGGGAAGGTAATTAGTAACTAAATGCTTGTAGTAAATGGGTAAAAGATTCTTGAGAATCATTTGGATCTGGTCTTCCTCACTAGGTCAATCAGCTATCTTAGAGGCCTTGGCTCTCTATTGGGTAATGAAGGCAGAAAAGGTTTCCTTAGATTCTTACTTGGTAGTCTCTAAATCACTGCGAGTAATATCTACCTCGTTGTTGTACTTGTAATGACTGGTGAACTCAGTGCAAACATCCTCCAATGACTTCAACTTGGACTCATCGAAAGACAAAAAACACTTGAGTGTGGATCCAGTAAGCAATTCATGAAACATTTTGGCTAACAACTCATCATCAGCCCCACGTGGATGCATGGCCATAACATACATCTTCAAATGGGTTCTAGAACAACCCATACCATCAAACTTGTCTAATTCGGGTATATTAAAATGGATTGGCATACAGGCTTTGGGAAATAGAGAATATGAGGTCACATCTATCATGTTATCGGACCGACGAAATCCTATGAGGGCTTTTTCTAGGGCTTCAACCTTACTTATCAGTAGAATGGCATCCAGATGAATAAGGATAAGTTTTGGGCTTAGGCTCATCATCCAGGTTGATAGGCATAATCTTGTCATTAGACTAGGATTTGGGCCTAAGGTTTTCAGTAGTGGTTTTGGGTTTAAGGGGAGACTCACTGTCAGAGTTGGTATCAGCAAGGGGTGGCAGTTGGGTACTAATCTTAGCCTCATTTTTCTTTATAGCTTCTTGTGACACCTTCAATGCGAACTCAGCTATCTTAGCTACCACATCTATCCTATTCATGAGGGTCTTGAACATATCAATGTTGATCAAGGTATTAGGTTTATCGTCAGCCATATCAGACTCAGAGGAATAATTGATGCTAACTAAACGTCCACTAGAATCACGGGTCCAAATTAGGATGCTTTAGAAAATGGGGGAAGGGAATTTTGAATGCAGTTGAAAGCTTTCACAGTAGTTAGGAATATAATAAAACTGGCTAGCACACTTCTAAGTATTCCCTCCATTCTTAGGATACTTTCCGTATAGTTTGGAGGTATATCTTAAAAGCATGTGGAACACACTAGAGGATCCTAAAAGCCTTAGGGGTTCTACACACATCACAAACAAAGGCCCATAGAAAACTGGGGGGAAAATCCGGCAACATAACAGTACAACAAAAGGTGTGTATAATGACGTGAGATACAATGCCCTAAGGGGGTCTTCTACCTGTACTAAAAGGGTGGGCTTAGTATCCCCTACTCGCTTGGGCCAATCGATATACCTAAACACATGTGGCATAAGGAAAGTCGCGTGGGTCCAACGGTACGTGATTGGCCTATTTAGTATACCACAAGAATCAGGAAAACTTGGGTACTTGGCAAGAGGAGTGATGCTTCGCATAAATGAACCCGATAATCAAGAAAACCGAGCCCACGGCTAGGCTATTCGTTGGCAAGGCAACATTGTCCTATCATAGACAATGCATAATTGAAATAAAGCAGTCGAGCAAATGCAAGTTGTTGATTATATTAAAATGGAGAAATTAAATACCCTAAGATAAATTTTAGAGTTTAGCCTGTCATCCCCAGTAGAGTTGCCAATTCTGTGAACCATCGAAGAAATTTGATGCAATCCTCATTAGCGGAATTGGGTTTTGAAATAGAAATGGAGTCGCCACCTTATTTTTAAGGAATAAAAAAAATCATAAAAATTGTTTTATTTTAATCAAAACAAAATAACTTCAAATTTTAGGAAAGGCATGATCAACCAACTAGAGATGGATTTGGGACTAGGTTATGACGTGGGAAGGTTCCAAGCATCATCTTGTAGGCACCCACTTCACCCTAATTAAAGGTCTCTTATTTTACTTGGACTATTTAAATTCTTATGCACATAACTCTTACTAACTAAAACAAATAATAAAAAGAAAATCAAACAAGATCCTAAAAACCTAAGATACTTAGTATCCTAGGGCGGACTTGAGCTCTATTAGCATCTACATATCTTACTAGTTTCCTAGTAAGCTTCAAAGTCCACATAGTTCGAACTAACATAAGACTCATCCTATTGTAGGGAACTACATTTATGAAAATCCTTATATAAGGCTTATCTTTCAATAATCCAACTCATTTAAAACTCTATTCTAGAGAGACTTTGTTTTGTAAAATAACTATATGTTTCAAAAGAATTTGATCTTGAAAATAACTTTTATTTGAGAATCCTACTTGAAATACAACTATATGACAAGACTTGTATTCAAATTATGTTTTATCCATAAAGACTTTGATTTTGAAAATAACTCTTTCAAAGAGTTCAATTTGATAAAAACAACTCTTTTTTATTTTGATAAAAACTACAATTTTGATAAAAACACTAAAAAACAGAATTTTATTTTCATAAAAAACACTTGAAACCAAATCTTATCTGAAAACAATTTCTATTTGAAAAATAAGTCTCTCAA
>JAESVK010069402.1:0-22447 GCA_017140935.1 Hamamelis virginiana
CGTCAAATAATTCGAGAATCATGGAGTCGTGATTCGTGGATATCCCCGAGAAGTTGATGCTTTTTAAATCCCTTTCTACTACTCAAAAGGTATTTTCTCAACCATTTTCTACATTTCAAAAACATATCATTGGCAATGCTTGCCGGAGGCCACCAGCAACAATGGTGAAAAACAATAAGGAAGTTCAGAACTCCAAAATTATTTTCTCTATTATTTTATTTTAATTTATTTTTTATTTTGTCGCAATGCATATATAGATGGGTTGATATTATTGATAATCAACAAATAAAGGCATTCATATGCATAGAATGTCGTAGTTTAAAGAATGATTTTCATGGAGTTCTGAAAAAGTTTTAATCCTTTGATACTATGAGTCATGTATCTCTGGTTTGATATGTTGGTTTTGATTTTTTGATGCTATGAATCCTGTATCTCTAGTTTTGATTTTTGAAAATTAAAAGTTTTGATTTTTTTATGCTTTGAATCATGTATCTCTTATTTAAGTTTTTGATGCTATCAGCAGTACAAAACACAGAGATACATGTATTTATAAACATATCTACGTTTAGCAATTAACATGCTTGCCAAAAAAAAAAAGGAGGCAAGTGACGAATATATCTCTGTGAATAAGAAATAGCTCCAATAATTAGTTTTTTCTTTTTCTTTTTTATTTTTTTTTTCGAGTTGAAAATCATTATTCAGATTATGTCATTTGATTTTTCATATTTGATTTGTAACTAATATGGATAAAATATGGGATAAGTTCAAATTCAAACTTGTCCACACATGTTATAAGTTTGAGTTTGAATTTGTTTCAAACTTATTACTCCATCCGTCCTACAAAGATAGGCCTTCTTTCCATTTTATGACCGTCCTAAAATGATAGTCCATTTTGAACAGTTAAATTATGTTTCTTTTAACTTTTTCATAATACCATTTATTATTTCAAGAATGCCCTGACTTGACATGACACCAAATGCAATTATAGAAAAATGGTAGTTTCGGAAATAAAAGATAAAAAAGATTACAGATGAATGCATTAATGAGTTTTCTTAATATGCGCAGATGAAGTATATATTTTATCCATATTAGTTACTAATTAAATATGAAAAATCAAATATGATTTTAAGATAGAATCATGTAAATGTTAAAAATGTCATTGTTCCACTAATATTTTATTTTATTTTAAACATGAAATAATTTTTAAAATAAAAAATCTTATTGATTGAGATATATATCAAATTTAATTTTGAATTTTTTTATCACGTTAACAATTACAGTCTAGATGTATTTGGATCAAGACATTCGTATTCTCTCTTTCTCTCTCATTCGGGGCATCATATTTGGCCAGGACTTCTGGTGCATTGCATGACCTTCCTACCTAAATAGAAGTTACATGTATGAGAGAGACCTCATCTTGGCCAGAATCAGGTAGCTTATCGCCGGAGACAACCGTAAAAACACATATGGATTACGCAAAAAACAACATCGGAAATCTCGTCACTCTCTCTCTTCTCTTCGCCGGCGTTCTCTATCTCTGTTTTTGGTCTTCATCAATCTCCCAACCCTTCTTCCCAGTCCAAAACCACCAATGCCCTAAATCAAACTCTGTAAGTATATATATGTGCTGTCAAAAATTACATTGATCTAATAATAAGTTTTCAAAATACAGCTTGTGAAAAACTCTGAGTCAATATATATATATACACTTCTTAGAATCAAAATATCTGTTACTTTATCAAAACACTCATTATTGAAATTTAATTATTGTTACAGACCGCCATTGATGTACCAAAAGACGAGCTCGAAGCCGCTTTGAACAGCGCTTCAATGGCGAACAGAACCGTAATTATTGCAGTGATAAACAAAGCTTACGCCGACGGGAGCGACGGCCGGTCGATGTTCGATGTTTTTCTCGAGAGTTTTTGGCTCGGCAACGATACTAGGGTTTTGCTTGATCACCTGTTAGTTGTTGCAGTGGATCAGACGGCGTACGATCGGTGTAAATTTCGACGACTGCATTGTTATAGATTGGTAACGGACGGTGTAGATTTCGGGGGAGAGAAGGTTTACATGTCAGATGATTTTATCAAGATGATGTGGAGAAGAACTCTCTTTCTCTCTCAGGTTCTCAAGCATGGCTATAACTTCCTCTTCACGGTACGTACGCTGCTCTTCCCAGCATATCAAATTACTAAAATACCCTAGAATTGAATTCAAAATAAAATATAAATATAAATAAGTAAATAAATTTATGTTATACTAAAGCTTTTGGTATATAATTATTAGAATTGTATTACAAAATGTGTCCCTAATCAATTAAAGTCTTCTGTATCTTTTTAAGGTTGACTTTAGTAAGAAGAAAAAAAATTAGATGGCTAACCCTATCATTAAGAACTCAAGTGGCCTAAATCATCACTCAAATGGCCGAAATCTAACGGCTATTTGAGGATTTGCTGATTCCAGTCAAGTTAACCGACTTGATTATTTTTCTGTAAATATATTAGTTCAATTTACTTCGTACATCTTTCATCATCCTTTTTTAAATTTAAATCCAAAGCGACTCAATTTAGTTAAAAGATAAGATGAGCTAGGTTTGAGATTAGCTCAATGAGAAGTTGATTCAATTTTATTTTCAAACTTGTTAATTTATCAAACCAAATTTAATATAGTATCATACATTTTGATAAATTACTTTATATTTTAAATCATAAAAATATTTGAAATTAATTGGATAAAAAATTCATTCCAACTCAATACCTATAAAATAAACAAAAAAATTTGAATGATATATTACTTAAGCTAGTGAACTTATTTTGGTATTTCTAAAGGGATAATGATGAGATTAGAGAAAGTTGTGTTTTATTAGGAGTTAATAATGAGATTGTCCTTGTTAGTGAGTAAACAAAGGTGTTTGCATTTCTATAGAACGGCGGATGTTTCTCTAGTGTGTCCATTCTAAAAGATAAATAGGGGGAAACACTGAACCTTCCCTCAACTATCATTCTGTGACATCTTACCTCTCAACTATTGATTGCAATATTTTGTCCCTCTAAACTATTGAATTGTTATAAATAATCCATTTTGTGATTTTTACAGTTTGTTTTAAGGCAAATCGACCGTTGGATCACTGTAACTTTTGGCGTGCCTGACATGGACAGCTAGATTATTTAATATAATGATCTGTTTTTTAAAATACAATTTCGAAAATATCTGTATTTTCATAGTCAGATTTTTAATCTAACGGTCTGTTTTTATTTTATTATATATATATATATATAGTCTTTATTTTCAAAAATTAACCGTTGGATTGTATAATTTATTTGTTTATATCATACACGTCGAAAATCACAGTAATCCAATAGTCGGTTTGCCATAAAACATACAGTAAAAAATCACATAAAAAAATTATTTATTACAATTCAATAAATTAAGGAATAAATTGTTGCAATCAATTGTTGATGGGTAAAATGATAATTGAGGTTTTTTTTTTTTTACGTATATCCCCAAATAAATATTATGCGGTGACAGTCGGTAGCATCGGATTTCCATAGGATGAATGTGAAGGCAGTCAAGTCACAACAATTGGAAAAGAGTTATTGGCCACCTGCGTCAGCAACAATAGTTAGGTTGTGTTTTGTCCCTATCTGGCACTCTTCCATTGGCGAAAGGGAAAAATGCTACACTTTTTCACATGTTCCTCAGTCACCTTGGTACATTCTGCCAGAGTGGCTATTTGACCTCAGAGCAGACACACGAAAAATCCGACAAAGTAACCGCCATGGTTTTGTTTTTTCTACAAACAAAGAACTAAAAATGGCTAGCAAAGAACTATGTTCATCTCTCTCTCTCTCACTATATATATATATATATATATATAGACACACTAAAAATCTATTATAAGAAGTACCTAAGGCAAGGTTGCATCAAGTGATCTGCGTAGGTCTAATTACAAAACAAATTTTGAAAAATCGATAATTGGATTAGATACACTTTTTTTTTTTTTTTTTAATGCCATGCTCACCAAAATTATAATGATCCAACAGTCATTTTCTAAAAAATACCACCATAAAAAAATCGTGACCTACTATGTTCTTTGAAATGTCACCGGTTGGATTAGAGTTGCCGACGGACGCTTTAGCTAGACTTGCTTTTGGAGTTGAGAATTTATTGATTTGGATGGAAATTACTAAAAGTAGACTTGCTTATAGCTTCTCTTGAAGAGGATTGTCACATTGTTACTATCCTCCTTTCTAATAAAATCTCATATCTATTAACAAATAAAAAAAAAAATATATATATATTTTAGTAAGCATGGAGAATTTTTTTTTTGTTTAGTAGAAGGTCTGAGTTTTTATGATGATTTTTTTTTTCTTTACATCTTTGTGAGTTACAATTTATTGTTGATGGTCTAGTAGCATAATGGCATATATCTAGGGACGGAACCTAGGGGAAATGGAAGGGGGGCATCTTGAAATTTTCTATACATTGTATGTATATATTATTTGATAAGAGATGCTATTGGTCACAATAGGGCCAAATGTAAAGCATATATTGAAAAATTGTTTGTTAGATTAGATGAAATGCTTATCAATTTCATGTTCGCCAAAAATTACAACGATCCATTGGTCAGTTTCTGACATATGTCACTATGAAAAATTGTGACATTTATATTCTTCAAAATATTGTCATTTTTTCCTAGTCGATTTTTTCATAAATTGACAGTTGAATTACCTTTTTTTTCTTTTTATTTTTTTGAGAACATGAAATTGATAAGCAATTCATCTAATCTAGGGATTAGTTTTTCAAAATATGCTCTACATTTAGCCTTATTAAGGTCACCTTATGCAACTCTCTGTATGGTGCACCTTATAATAACATTCTTGTTATTTTTTATATTGTATATATTACACAATAAAATTGAATGAACAAATGAGAATTAAAATTTTGGGAAGGGATTGAGGAGCTCCTGAAAAAAGAGGAGAGAGAAGGAAAAAAGAGAGTACATTAGAGGAAATGAGACTGGAAGGAAAATGAAGGAATTTTGGCTAGGGGTTCACACAAATATCATGCATTTATATTTTTATTTACCTCAATTAAAGTGAGAACAATTCATTTTTGAAAAATTGTTTTTAGCAAACTTGAATCATATATATAATAACCCAAAAGGGTTTAAAATGAGAGAGCTGTATTCAATTGAATTTTGAGAAAAAATATAATATTAAAAAAAGGTTATTTTGAACTATGGACCACGAACATTAACAAACTCTAATGGAGAAAAATTCATTTTTCAAAAATTGTTTTGAGTAAACTTGAATCATGTATATAATAACCCAAAAGCGTTTAAAATGAGAGAGCTATATTCAATTGAATTTTGAGAAAAAATATGATCTTAAAATGAGTTATGTTGAACTATGGATCACGAACTTTAACAAACTCTATTCGGTTATACTGAATTTGGATGGAAAGGCTTTTTAACTTTCAAATCAATGAGTTGAATATATCATCGCCAAATAAATTTGTATGAATTTTTATTCTATTGCGATTCTGGCACTAATATTTTATAAAATTATAATTTTACACATTATAAAAGTGGTTATTTTATGCTATTTTCATATATAAAAATAATTTACTTTTACATTAAAATTTTGGCTCTCCTCGAGAAAAATCCTAGTTTTACCCCTGCATATATCATTAGTTTTAGAAAAAAGATATCGCATTCGAGCACATTGAAGTGCATTAGTATCCATTTATTAGTAGTGGGACAATGATAGCTTCTATAATAGCCCCTCACCGCGTTAGAACTTAGAAGCTGCCTGGGAACAGTACATCTAATTGTTAGAGATTGCCAATTTGCCTACTGTAGCTCTTCTTTCTTTCTACGATTGTCTTTGTCTCACATTCTTTATGACTAGTAAATAAATAAACTTATAGTTATGGATGAAATTCATTTTCTTATTCCAAACAACTCCCTAGCTACTTTTTGTTTTTATTAGAATTTTACACTCCATCCTATAGATCGGAATAAGCCACCTTACTTGCACCCTTACCCCTATCCCTTTTTGTTGAGATCGAGTCTGCAACTTGAACATATGAGTTCTCCCTTATTAAAGAGAAAAATATAGGCTAAAAGGTCATGCCAAACTGAACCAACTTGAACTTGTAGATAAATGTTTCGATCTCTTTTATTCTCTGTCTTATTTTGTGGGAGAGTTCGTTTTTAACTTGTAGATAAATTTTGGTGTCGATGTGCCATCATTAAAGGCCATTAGTTTCTGTGTGAGGTGAAACTGGCCCAGAGTACATTGTACAAATTTATACTTGAGCTGGAGGTCATCTTAAAAATTGATAAATAAAAAATAAAAAAATAAAAAATTTGAAATTGAACTATAGAGTACGTCAGCAATACAACTAAGATTCAAAATTATTAAAATATTGTCATGTAATTTTTTTTTATTAGTCAAAATTTTATTAAAAACAATGCTACTAATTAAATCAATAAATATAAGCTCAATAAGTTAAAAAAGTTTATATTACAAATTAAAATAAAAAATTTATTAAATGATTAGTAAAATATCTTTTTTTTTTTTTGAAAAAAAGAAATAAAGTTTGAATTATGCAATATTTAGTTATTTGAGAAATTAAGTTCGATATAGAAATGAATTAATGTTTATAGACAAAATTTTTAGTAAAACAAATTGTAAAATTAGGTTTATTTTTTCTGGGAAATAAGAAATAAATTGTGAATCATGCAATATTTAATTACTTAAGAAATTGAGTTCGATCTATAAATGAGCTAATATTTTAAAAAAATCAATTAAAGTAAGAATGATAAAGTTGTATAGGACCATTCGATTTATAAATGAATTACTCCATAGCATTTAATTTTTTTAAAAAAATAAATTGAATTAAGAAGATTGATACAATCTTATTGAATTATGCTTATAAAAGCATCTTAATTCAATCTATAAGTGATTGAGCATTTTCCAAACATATTCCAAGTTTTTGGTAAATGGAAAAATTAACTTAACCCATGTTTTCAAAATTGACAAAAATAATTTTTGGAGTACTCGATCTCTTTCAATCATTTGAGTCTTACATATTATGGAGTACTCATATAATATTTTGATTGTAACAGGATGCAGATGTAATGTGGCTAAGAAACCCATTTGCAAAGCTCAGCAGCAACGAAACAGAGGATCTTCAAATCAGCACGGACATATTCAACGGTGATCCACGATCGGAAGCCAATTTGATCAACACAGGATTTTACTACGTCAGATCAAACAATAGGACCATCGCATTGTTCGACGCGTGGTATGGGCTGAAAGACAATTCACCAGGGAAAAAAGAGCAGGATGTTTTAGCAAGCCTAATACAAGAGGCTGGTGTGTTTAGGCAATTGGGCCTTAGAGTTACATTCCTAGACACTCTCTATTTTAGTGGGTTTTGCCAAAATAGCAAGGATTTTAGAGCAGTGACTACCGTGCATGCAAATTGTTGCCGGAAAATAAGTGCTAAGGTGGCCGATCTCACCGCCGTCCTTCGCGATTGGCAACGGTTCAAGCGGACCATTGCAATGGAAGATCGTTTCCGTCGCGCCAACAAGACGATGAGCTTTCAATGGTCTAAGCATAATGCTTGTATCCATTCATGGATTGTAGGTAATAAAACTTAGGGTTAGGTGGTGGTTAATTATTTTAGAGAATCTTAGTGCAACAAAAAAGAAGAAGAAGAAGAAGGATATAGTAGATGATAAAAATTATTTATAGTGTGATATATATATATATATACACAGAAATGATCCATTGGGGTCTAGACCCCATTTGGATAAATACGGTCAACTCCTCATTGGGATAGTTGGGAAAAGTGTTTTGAAAAATTGACCGATGGATTATATACTCCTGTTAGGTATGTTATGTCTACCAAAAATCATAGTGATCCAACGGTTGGTTTATGAGAAACCTAACTGTGAAAAAAACTGACATTTTATCTTTCTTTAAGTGACAGTTTTTTTCACAGATAGTTTTCTCATTAACCAACCATTGGATCACTGTGATTTTTGGCAGACATGACATACGTAACAGGAATATCTAATCCAATGGTCGATTTTTCAAAATACCCGTCCCAACAATTCCAATGAAGAGTGGACCGTATTTATCCAAATGGGGTCTGGACTCCAATGGATCATTTATATATATATTTATGGGTTGATTTAATTTACCTCCAAAATCATTTTCATTTGCAATTTCAAGTATATTGCATATTCTTTCAAATGAGTCCATTAAACTTGTTTAAATGATTGCATCAATCATGTGGTATTGGTATTATATGTTATATTTTGAGCATAACTAAGCTATCTTAGCTTTATTTAAATATGGATCTTACAAGCCTTTTGAGGTAGGCCCATATTGAAATGCATTCATCTCAATAAAGAGATTAATTTATTGTATTAATAAGCTCAAAATACCAAGGTTTTTGAATGAGAAATTGTAGTTTAAAATCATTCATATGAAAGTGGTTGAACGTAGTAGTCATCTTCATCCCACATTGAATAAATAGTGGGTAGCTTGCATACTTATATACCCTTACATTGGACTAGGGGTGGCAAATGAGTTGGGTATGGATGGGTTGGGTCTAAACGGGTTGGGCTGCAAAATGTCCATTGCCCATTGATGACCCATTTAACTAGTACTGTATCTTGACCCACCAACCCATAAATCATGGGCTGACCTTCTTCTCTTTTTCTTTTTTCTCCTTCTCTCTCTCTCTCTCTCTCCCTCTCTCTCTCTCTCTCCCTTCTGTATATAAACACAAACTTACACCAACATAAACCAAAAAAAAAAAAAAAATTCATTTAAAAAACAGGCTTTTGACAAAAATATAATGAAGAACAATTCTCTCTCTCTCTCTCTCTCTCAATATTCCATGTACAAATATTATCTAGAAACATAGAGAGCACAATCTCATATTTTCCTTTACTTGAAAAACAATAGAAAAATAATTAGAACACATAGCTTATGTAGTAAAAATAACCATATTATCTTTAATTAAATGTTGAACATTAAAAAAACAAAAACTTGAATTTCCTGTTAGTGAAAACATATTATATGCAAAATTCAAAACATATAATAGATTTTAGAATCTAATGTTTTTTACATTTTCTTTAGTTTTCCCAGTAAACATTTAGCCTATTTTGGCACCAAATTGAGGGAAGAATGATGCAATTAAACTTCTGATGGTATATTCGAATGTCCAATTTAAGCACAAGGACATCAAAATAGTTTTGAGAGTGCCATGGATATCTAGTAGAGGATTAGCATCAAACTAGTTGATAATCCATTAGAGAGTAATATAAGTAGCACAACATGCACAAACAATTACCTACTTCATGGTCTTAACCTGAACAAATAAGTGTGATAAAAATAATCATAAAATTTGATATGTTTTTGCAACCATGAAAATGGAATTTGTTTCAACTTTTTACGATGAAATTTGTTAGGAACCGACCATTAGATCACTGTGATTTTTGGCCAGCATGAAATTCATAACAAGTGTATCTAATCTAACGGTCGATTTTTCAAAATCTGATTTACATTTGTCCATATACATGTCACTTTATATATATATATTTAAGCCCACATTTTTTAGATACCGTTGGATCAAAGCAAATCTAACGATCCAAAAGGAACCCTGCAAAAGACATAAATCAGGCACATTAATTACTCCCTCTCTCTCTTTTCTCGAAACGTCTCCTATCAATCTATCACCCATCAAACCAATTATTCTTTGTTCTATCACCCATCAACCACCGCACCTGAGCTCTGCATCACCGGCGAGCCTCGCTAGTTACCATCCCCAGTCACCGGCGGCAACCCATTACCACTGTCCCTCTCCCTCCTCACGGTGCAAACTTGGCTAAAACTACTTCCATTGATGCTGCAGAAGCTCTGCTAATGCTTTAGAAATTGTTGCACTCTTGGCTAGGACGAAACAGAGTGAACTTCGCTTAACCCCCATGGTTCGCACTTGCCAAAGTTTCCTCAAGCTTGGTTTCTTTTTTTATTTTTATTTTTCTTTTGTATGGAGATCTTGGGTTTTTTTTTTTTTGTTCACGTAGTAATCATCTTCATTTTGGTCTTGGATGAAGTCTGGGTCAATTTGGTATTGGTGGGATCTTGAGAAATTATGGTAACATTGCATTTGCTTTCTCCAAGCGAAGTAGTATGACAATGCTAAGATCATCTGTTCATGCATTGATATTCAACCAATAAATGACATTTGTAATTTTTCCACTTTTATTTATGAAATCTACTGAGCAAGCGAAGTTGTGTCTGGTTCAATGGAATATACCCTGTTATATCAGACAAGGAACACCAATTAATTGAAAAAAAAAATCAACATTGTGTCAATTTTCAAGAGTTTTGATTGGATACACGTACTAACTCAAAGATTAAGCATTTTTGCAAGATCAGATCAGTATCAATCTCTCAATTATTTTCAACACATTGATGTGAGGTCTTGGAGATAAGAGAGATAAGGCAGAGGTAGAGGTCATCGTGCTAATCAGTTACCAAAATGGAAACATGCCTATTAATCTAATTGAAATTTTTTTAAAAATTTTGTTTTCACGGTTGATATAGTACTGGCTCTATCCGTACACTGCAATTTGTTGCAAATTTCCATATCCAGCAGTTCTAGCTCCATAAAGGAGGAGGAAGAAAATCAACACCGTGAGATGAGAGAGGGAGAGTCATAATGGGTTGCTGTCGTCGATGGGGGACGTTGGCCGGCGAGAATCGCCGGCGATGGTAGTACTATTGTGCGGTATGTAGTTGATGGGTAATAGACTGATTAGACGAATGGGTTTCGTTGGGAAACACATTTCAGGAAGAGAGAGAGAGAGGGAGTAATTAATGAGCTTGACTTATGTTTTTTGCAGGCTTCCTTTTGGACCGTAGATTTGCTTTGATCCAACTGTATCTGAGGCACGTGGGCTTAAATGTGGATTTCAGCTATTAGCCAATCCACACACACACACATATATATATATATATATATATATAAAGAGTCATCTTACGCAAAATCTATCTAAAACTAATTGCATAATGGATTTTGAAAAACTTACTGTTGGATTATATAGACTTTTTATGAATTTTATGCTCGCCAAAAATCACTGTGATCCAACGGTTGGTTTCTAAGAAATGTCACTGTGGAAATTTGTGATTCTTTTGTTCTTCAAAATATCACTACTTTTTTCTAATCAATTTTTTTAGAAATCGACCGTTGGATCACTGTGATTTTGGTAAGCATGAAATTCATAAGAGGTCTATCTAATCCAACGGCCAGTTTTTCAAAATCTTGGTTGCAATTGGTTCTAGGAAAATCACTTTACTTTGAATAAGTTAAAACCTTATAATATAATCCCTACACACACACACACACACACAAAAATTCAATTTAGTTTTGTAAACTAGCTCAAGTGCCGTTTACTCATACTTGCATTCAGGCTTACCATTAAGAAAGTCATTGCACGCCTTATTAATGTGGGAGTAGATGGGCCAACAGTGTGTGTGTGTGTGTGTGTGTAGTAGTTTAATTAGTTGGGTATCCACGAGGTACCCATATTTAACCCAATTATAAATGGGTTTAATTGGGTGGCCCAATTATGACCCATTTATTAAAATGTACCAACCCATGCCCATTAATACTAAATGGGTTTGGGTGGGTAAATGGGTATGAGTTGATTTTGCTGGCCCTACATTGGACCTATGGGTTGGGCCCAAAGGGGTACCAAAGTTTTGGAGGGGAGAGGACCTACCCAAACTTAAGTTTGATCTAAATCACACACGTGCTCGCACCAAACCTGGCTATGTCGGGTTAGGTGCAAAAATTCAATTTAGTTTTGTAAACTAGCTCAAGTGCCGTTTACTCATACTTGCATTCAGGCTTACCATTAAGAAAGTCATTGCACGCCTTATTAATGTGAGAGTAGATGGGCCAACATTGTGTGTGTGTGTATAATAGTTTAATTAGTTGGGTATACACGAGGTACCCATATCTAACCCAATTATAAATGAGTTTCATTGGGTGACCCAATTATGACCCAATTATTAAAATGTACCAACCCATGCCCATTAATACTAAATGGGTTTGGGTGGGTAAATGGGTATAGGTTGATTTTGCTGGCCCTACATAGGACCTATGGGTTGGGCCCAAAGGGGTACCAAAGTTTTGTGAGGGGAGAGGACCTACCCAAACTTAGGTTTGATCTAAATCACACACGTGCTCGCACCAAACCTGGCTAGGTTGGGTTAGGTGGGGAGGTCATTTAGACCAAGCCCATTATCTTTTTGGGCTAACCCAGATTAATTATTTGAATATTTAAACGTTGCCAGAACAGTCATGACTGTTCTGCAATTGTGAAGAGTTGTATCTGGTTTTGTAGCTCTTGCACAGGGTCGTGTCTTTAACGGTGTCCTTCTGCACTTCACAAAGAGGCACCGATTTGTCTATAAATAGGCCATGGATCCAGAGTCCAATTCACTTAATTCATTCGTTCATTCATTGTGTGTCTGCATAGTTTCGAAGAGAGAGAGATAACATTCTTCTGGTTCACTGTATCTACAGATTGTTGTGCTTCTTTTGCAGACGTGACCATTTAACCCTAGGAGGCAGACATCAGTCAACTCTAAGCACCAATAGGAGGGGCGTATTCTGTCTTAAAGATATAGTGTTAAACACTATCTTGGTTAATTTTCAATGTGCTCAGCTTCTGCAGTTTTTTCTGGAAAATCTGTAAGTGTTTATTTTAAGTGTTTTGTATATTTTGGTTTGTACACCTATTTGTTTATTGGTTACTTGAGTAGTATTCTGGTTTAACAGAATTATTATTCAACTATTTTTCTTCTTCTTCATTTTATTCTCTAATCATATACTATCCTAATTGGTATATAATTCTGTAGTTTACGGAATTATTATACATTTTGTTAGAGTATTGTTTAAATAGTTGTTTTATTATTTATACACAATATTATCTAATTATAGATAATCAAAATATTATTTTTCTAACAATCTTAAGAAAAATTATTTATTTAGAATTTGGATTAATATTGTGTTTTGAATAAAGTGTTTATATTTTATTAAATTCGTTCTTAAATTTTTGGATATACGAAAATGACAAACGAAAATGGCAACACTGTGATTGTGCCTCCTGTTGTGGCACCAACCCCTACTCCTACACTGGTTCCTGCACATGGAGAGAAACCTGAAAAATTCAATGGCACTGAGTTTAAAAGATGACAACAGAAAATGTTGTTCTATCTCACTAGTTTGAATTTGAAAATGTTTCTTTATGAAGATGCCCCTGTTTTCAAATAGGGTGAGATTGATAGGCTTACTATCGCTGCATTAGAGGCATGGAAACACTCAAATTTTTTGTGCAAGAACTACATCCTCAATGCATTGGACAATATTTTATACAATGTGTATAGTCCAATAAAGACTGCAATGGAACTATGGGACTCCTTGGACAAAAAATACAAAACGGAAGACGCTGGGCTTAAAAGTTCATTGTGGGCAGATTGACATTCATAAGTCGAGTACAAGAGCTTCAAGTTGTTTTATATGAAATTCATGCTGAGGGTATGTCTTTAAGTGAATTTTTCCAAGTTGCTACATTTATTTATTTAATTGAAAAATTGCATCCATTTTTGGAAAGAATTCAAAAACTACTTGAAGTATAAGCGCAAAGAGATGAGTCTTGAAGACTTGATAGTGAGATTAAGGATTGAAGAAGACAACCGAAATTCTGAAAAGAACAACAGAAAAAATCCAATGGATTCAAAAGCCCATATAGTGGAGCAAGGGCCAAAGAATAATAATAATATAATGAGGAAGTTCTCAAGCCAAAGCTCTCAAGGGTCTAAAAGAAAACCTAGGTGGTACCCTTTTTTTTTTCTTCCAATGCATCAATTACCTCCACATTAATGGCATTAGAAGTTTCCTTACTTTGTTGACCTTGGGAAATTATTAGGTTTGTGCAAAAAAGTTCTCCTCGTGTAGAAGCATATCCAATGAGGTATCCAACTCAGTAAGTTGGGTTACAATATCATCAATAGCTTGGGCATGCTGAATATTTAATTCTGTTTGACTTTGCACAAATTATAGCATAGTGTCTTCCAAGCTCATCCTTTGAGGATGTTGGCAAAATGGTTGGTCCATATAATAGAATGGTGGTACATAACCTTGGTTTGAGTCTAAGTCAAATCCTTGATATACTTGACTAATAAAGTAAGAGGATTAACCTTCATACTCAAATTTTGGATACCCCATAAAATAAATTAAAATAAAACCAATTTCAAATGGCACCAGCAATACCACTTCGACACGGCCTACCTTATGGGAAATAGCGGTAGCTAAACACAGCAGTGCAAAAAGGGGGTAGGCCCACGCGTGCGTCGAATTTTGGGGTAGCAACAAGTGATGAGGGGAATAACTGAAAAATCAAAAAATTAAAAAAAAAAAAAAAAAAAAAAAAAAAGCAAAAACTACCCAATAGTGAAAAAAAATTACCCTTGACATGTGTGAACAACAAATGTAAATGTGTAAACAACTAGTGTGAACCTCTCCCCCCAACTTGAAATATGCATTGTCCTCAATGCATGCAATGAAAAGCACAAAAGAAGCAAAATGGAAAAGAAAAGGAATACAAGCACTTGTATGTTTGTCATGATTACTCTGTAGCCTGGAAATGGGTTAGAATACTTACAATAACAAAACAATAAAAATTAAGAAAGAAAATAAATAAAAAATGACTAAATAAAAAAGACATAATCTACTATGTACAACCGACTATAAATATATCGTTTCCACCAGGATAAAAAACTGTTTGGATATGTTCCCTCTTTTCCAAACACTCTTTAATTGAGTCCCCAAGTGTAGAGAAATCATTCCAGAAGTTAGGAGCAACTTCCTCCACCACGTTTTTAAATATTCCATTTTTACTTTTTTGAAAAATTTTATTTTCGCCTGAAGTAGAAAATTTTAAAATGTAGGACATATGGATCTCTTCAAGTTCAAGTGGTTTGGATGTTAGGATGAAAACTCCTCTTCAAAATAGGGAATGGATAACTCATCAAACCTATGTGGTGTCCATTCTTTTTCTTCCAACACATTAATTACCTCCACATTGATGGCATTAGAAACTACCTCACTTTGTTGACCTTGAGAAATTATTAGGTTTGTGCAGAAAAGTTCTCTTCATGCAGAAACACATCCAATGATAAGTTATAATAGGATGGTAGTACATAACCTTGGTTTGAGTATAAGTTAAATCTTTAATATCGTTGCCCATTAAAATAAGAGGATTGACCTTCATACTTAAAGTTTGGATACCCCATAAAATAAAATAAAATAAAACCAATTCAAATGGCACCAGCAATACCACTTTCTGGGAAATAGCGGTAGCTAAACCCAGCAATGCAAAAAAGGGGTAGGCCCACGTGATTGGACCACAATCATACCTTAAATTATGGTAATGCTATGTTTCCTTATGTATTTAATTGCATAATATAGGCCTGTTTTTGTGTGATTCATTGAAATATGCTAATCTTCACTTTTGTAGGAAAATTGAGCAGAATTGTACAAAATCCCAGCCAAACCAAAGGAAGACTTGCCTGAGCATCATGTGGACAAAAAGTTTGGCTTTACAGAAGAAATTCAGCAATTCAGAAGCCAGCAAGATTTTTCTATCGATAGCCAAGTATCATTATTGATAGAAGTTCTATCGATAGCCAAACTTCACTATCGATAGAGATAGGTCGGCTGAAGGCATTCTAAGTTATTCTTTAAAGATGCCAAGGGCATTTAGGTCATTTGTAAATCCAGCCTCTATATATGTGTATATGTGATATTTTAAGAGGGTTCAAGAATCTGTTTTTGAATCATTTCTCTTTGATTTTCAATAGACATAGTTTTACAGTTCATTTACGCTTTATATTCTGTCATTTACTTTGTGCGTTTTCTACCTTTACGCCTGGCTCAATTCCCATTGAAGGATTGTTCTTTACTTATTCAGTCATTATATTTATTTACTTAAGTATTTTTCTTTATTTACTTCCGCCATTTTCTTTATTTACTTCAGTAATTTTCTTTGGCTTTAGTATTTCCATCTCGTGACCCCTTGGAAGCTTGTCATGGATAAAGGATACTCTCCTCCATTGATGTGTAACTACATTACCAAGCTTGGGTGGGGATGAAGTTTGGATTCTTTACGCATTTCTAGTTTATAAACATCCCTTTATATGTATTTATGTGATTGCATAGTTGTGATGGTTTACCGCACACTATTGCTAAATCTAATATAATATAATTGTATTTCTGTGATTACAATTATATAATTATGCAATGGTACTTATTGGGATGAATAACGATCTAGCATGCTTTATTCCCAATTAAGGTGGATCGTGACAATCCATTCATTTTCCAGGATAAATATGCCGAATCTGCTATTCATAATCTTTTTGGGGATTCCTTCTTGTAGTTGGATGACCCACCATACATAAATACTATATTGTGGATTTTATAGCTAAAGTGCGTAATAGCCATTCAAACGGATTTCTTACCCAGGTTCCGCTCACTCCACTAATTTAATCGCGCATTTAATCTGCTTAATTAAAATCTATGTTTTTGCTTCAATACACTTGAAGCTCTTATCACCACCAAACCAATTTGATAATATTCTTTCACTAGAATTGAATTTAATCGTTTTTCTTGTTAAACCAATATTATTCCTAGTGGTTCGACACCCGTGCTCACCAATTACAATTGAATTGAGGTTAACAACACGCGGTTTTATAAATGAATTAATCTTGATCATTAACAAGGAATAATCTCCCTTGTTCCCAGACCATCAAATTTTGGCGCCGTTGCAGGGATTTTAACGGTTTATAAAAAAGAAATTATTGGACTTAATTTTAGTTGTAAATATTAATACTGTTAATATTATATAGTATATATTTTATTTCATTCTGTTTCTTCTCTATCTCCAATTGCAGGTTGCTTCATTCTGTTTCTTCTCTATCTCCAATTGCGGGTTGCTTAATAAGGAATTGGGAGTTCTACTCCCGCGCGCTTAAAAGCAAATTTAAAAGCTAAAGCTTAACTGTTTCACCATTTATCTGGAATTCCTTGATTATACTGTGGAGACGTGAGTTTATGCGAGGTAGGAGGTTGTTGTCTTTAAACTTAATACCTATTGACCTTGACTTAAAAAGAACTTTGTGAGCTACTAGAGCCTCTCTTAGACAATCCAGTGAGTCCATACCTTTGCAAAATTCACCAATGGACGAGTTACCTGCACGTAATGTTATGTTATCTGCAAAGATTGCACAGGCCCCACCGACCCCAAAGACTCTTAGGGATCATTTCATGCCCAACAGCTTCAATCCAGCCTCCTGTATCCAAATTCCGCATATTGAGAATCTCATCTATGAGATCAAGCATGCTACCATTCAGATGCTTCCTACGTTCTATGGGTTAGATAGAGAAAACCCATACGATCATTTGCATGAATTTTTAGGGATTTGTTCAACCATTCGAATTCAGGGTTTCCGTCCAGAATCCCTGAAACTTTTTTTGTTTACATTTTCCCTAAAGGATAAGGCCAACATTGGATCACTACTCTTCAATCAGCCGTTCCTATCACTACATGGGAACAACTTCAGAAATTATTATTGTCTAGATTCTATTCTGTCGGAAAAACTCATCAAATGAGACAAAACATAACAAACTTCGTCCAACATGAGCAAGAGTCGTTTCATGAAGCCTGGGAGAGAAAGAAAGAACTTCTAAGGTAATTCCCCCATCACGATGTACCTAAGTGACAAATCATAGAGTCTTTTGTTAGGGGATTGACTGAGGATGACACACAGACTGTTAAATCTGCCTGTGGGGGAGCAATATTGAGTAAGGGAGATGATGAAATGTGGGCTTTATTCGAAGCATTGAGTGAGGATTCTTTCCATATGGCATTAATGTCCTTAGATAACCATGATGAATCGTTGCCTAAGAAAAATCCTCCCAAGAAGGGTGGTATATATGACGTAGATCACCAAGCGTTGGCAAACAAGCAAGTAGAGACACTGTCTCAAAAGCTTGACCAGATAATAGCTGCACAAGGGCAATCTTCTAAGGCCTTTATTAAACCAGTCAACTTGGTGTGCAACATTTGCACTGACCCTACTCACGAGACCCCGTATTGTCCCATGGCAGGACAGTATCCTGAGTTCGTCCAAGAGCAAGTAAATGCTGCTCAAGGATATGCCCCACCAAGGAATGACCCTTATTCTAATTCTTACAATCCTGGGTGAAAGGCTCACCCATTTATTATTCTCTTTTATCTACATGTTTATCCTTGTCTATTATCCATTCAAGATCATCCAATCCTAATCGTCCTTCTCTATTGTGGGAGTCCACTTAGATCGGGTTTTGAAAAAGGAAAGGAGTTTGATAAAAACTAGGAGTCGCCACTTTATTTTTTAGGAATAAGGAAACCATGAAAAGTGTTTTATTTTCAATAAAACAATGACTCCATATTTAAGCAAAAGCAAGTCTTCGAACCAAAATTGGACTCAGGGGCTAGGTTATGAGATATGAAGGTTCCAGAACGCATCCTGTAGGCATCTATCTCACCCTAATTAAAGGTCTCCTAATTACTTTTGGGCTTATCAAACTCTTAATTATCTAATCAACCACAAAAATATGAATGATATACATAACAGATAATAATAGATAATAATAATAATAATAATAAGCAAACAAAACCTAAGACCTTAGGAGACTCACAGTCAACCTAAGATTGGACTTGTGCCCTATTGGCTGCCTACGTACTGATAGAGATCAAAGTCCGTCGTAGTTCGAATACCTAGGACTCGTCCTAAGATAGGGAACTACCTTCAATTATCCTTTAAGATCTACTTAGAATTCTAATATGAAGAGACCTCTTATTCAAGCACAATTCTTTCTCAAAAGTAATTCTTTTCAAAATACAACTCTTTTCGTATCCAAATACCTTTCAAGAGAATCTTTTCTAGACTAAAATTCTAATTAAACCAAAAAATTGACTTTTGAGAATAATCCCTTATCTCAAGGGAATTCTAGGGAGATTGGACACCTCATCTATGTCCCTAGATACCTTTCCTACTTGTTTCTAACTACCAAAGGGAATCCTAACATATTTCTATGTTTAAATAACAAGAAAATGAACAATAAACCTATCATGAATGCAAATGTGACCCTAATCTCTTCGAAATCATCTTTAGCATGGATTTCTAACCTAAATGCCTAAAAATGGCATTAAATAAATGTATTTAAAGGATATTTAAGCTGATGGACAGCCACTTAAATATGCCTAAAATTACCTAAATTGAATACTAAAACATGCAAAAACAATCCTATTATGACATATGCAAACTACCATGTAAAACATGCTAAAAAAATAGCTAAAAGTAACAACTTTATGCTAAAATATGTGTCTCATACTATTTAACACATCAAAATTAACCACAAGGGAAGTGACTTACCTTTGCAAGTTCCCTCGAACCATGGATAATAAATCAATCAAAACACAAGAACCACACAATAGCATTTATCATATAAAGCAATATAGAAGTTGACTTTCATGCTCAAAACAAACTCCTAATATGCATTATAAACATGAAATAAAATCCTAAACATGTTCTTAATTAATTAAATGATGACTATCATGCTCACAATATATCAAAAAATCAAACCAAACACTAAACATAGCCTAAACTTCTTAAGCATGCAAAACAAAAAAAGAAAAACTATTCTAAACACATTAAACATTGCATAAACATTAAAGCATTCAATCCTAACTTAGCATATAAGATTAAAGTCTACATTCTCAACCTAAATCATGCATAAAAAATGAAAGAATTAAAGCATACATTCTGCAATAACAGTAAAATACTCAAAACATCCTACATTTAAACTATGTTATGAAAAATGAATCCTAAGCACAATGGTGTGTTCAAACTTACCTTTTGCCTTCTTCTTCCTTGCTCCTAGCCTTCTTCTTCAAGCTCCAATGGCCTCCAAAAATAGTAGCTAAGGTTCCAGGTGCAGCCTCCAAGTGCTAAAAATCACTCTAATCAAAGTTCATCCCCCTAAATTGATTTATAAGTGGTGTATATATAGGAGAGGCTTCTATTTGATCAATGGCTTTCATTAAAACCCTAGGGAGTGATCCAAGGGTCTTAAATGAGTCTTCCAAAGTTCCCAAGGTCGTGCACAACCCCCCAAGCTGATCCAGATAGAGTTTGGAAGAGTCCCAAGGGCTTAAAACACTCCAAATCACAAAATTTGGCGGATGTGAACTCTAGGCTCGGGTGACCGTCCACCCTAGGATGGTTGGCCATCCACCATGGAAGGATGGCCGTCCCTAGGGGGATGGTCATTGAGCCATGGGTCCATTTTTCCCCAATGTGGGCCTATCTCGACCCATTTCGACCCTGTTTCGGCATTTTTCGACTTTTCGGGCCCGTTTCAAGTCCAAATTCGACGATTCAAGAACCAAAACAATCATGATTCAATTCTCCATGTTTTGAGAAGTGTTTGAAGTGAAAATGCATTGACCTCAGTCAAATTTGTTAGGAGAAAGTCGACCGATTAGCTGTTTTGGGCCTATTAAGCCCAATTAGGGTTTTGAAATTCGCTAACCAATTACTCTCGAAATCGTTTCTACTTCTCGAAACAAGTTTTGAAATCATTTAATAAAATATTTTTTAAAGCTTTTGAAGGCTTTGCTTTGATAAAAAGATTGAATCACGACTGCTTTAGATGAAAACCCTAATTTGAGCTTAAAAGGGCCCTTTAGGTCTTAAGAGCCAAACATGAGCCCAAAGGCTCAATGGACCTTGCCACTGATCAACTTAGCTACAAAACACACCCTAAATATCCATGCTAAAGTCTTGAGACAATCCGGGATAAGGTCGACAGTCATTTGGAGATTTTGTGATTCAAAGGACAATGTTGTCTTTCAAGTCGCAAAAGACCTTATTACCTATCAAGCTTTACTCAGAATGCTATGAAATTTAGCAGGGATATTCCTAGACTCTCTAAAAACTAAATGAAAAAAGAACCGAATCAATCTGACCTAAAAATCTACATGGGATAATGACTTCTAACTAACTATACAAAATAGGACTATAAACAACTGAGGGCTTCACCACCTTATTTCAATTCAAATCATAGGCAACCATTCATGACTTTACTCATGGTCAAACATGGATGTCTACAATATTAAATGTCGAATTCTGATAATAATAGTAAAGACCGCGCTGTTTTATAAGACAAAACAGGCTTTTCCAGTAAATATTTTAATGGGTCCATTCGACTAATTAAGAGTACTTGGAAAGACATCATGTAATGGCGAAGCTTTTGAGTTGCCCATACCAATGCCACACATGTCTTTTCCAAAGCACTATAGTTTACTTCATAATCCTGAGGTAGTAGATGGCATTCTCTTTCAATGATTCCTTGAGATATTGGGCTAACATGGCTCTCATAGCGGTTTCGGTAACCGTTAAGTAAAGTAACAATGGTTTACCTCGTCGCAGGGCAACCAATATTGGTGGGTTGCCCAAATACCTTTTGATGGTATCAAATGCCTTTTGACATTCATCATTCCACTTAGTCGGTACATCCTTCTTTAGCAGTTTGAAAATTTGCTCGCAGATAGTTGTCAATTGGGCTATGAAACGACTAATAAACTGAATCCTTCCTAGGAATCCTCGAATTCCTTTTCTGTCTTTGGTGGTTGCATCTCCGTGATGTCTTTGATCTTCCCTAGATCTGCTTCAATCCCTCTCTGCATGATCATGAAACCGAGCAGCTTTCCAACAGTCACTCCAAAGGCACATTTCTGAGGGTTCAGTCGCAGCTTATACTTGATATTTTTTTCAAAGAACTTCTTTAGAGCGGCTAAATGTCCTTCCCTATCTATAGACTTCACGATCATGTCATCTACATACATTGAAAGGTTGTATCAAAAATGGATTCGCAGCGGAAGTAGAAAACAAAAATTTTCTTTTATAAAACAATCCATATACACAACCATTCAAGAATCGATTCAAGCATAGGGTTATGTATTAAATAAACAAGAACATATATTAAACATAATAAACATGCTTACTTGTAATCCGTATGCAGTAGCTTTCCTTCGAGTTTCAAAGCAATAAAACCTCCAAAGGTGTCCATACGAGTGCAAGACTCCTAGAACCTCCTAGTCCTCCACAACCTTTGTGAGAGAAGCTAGCTTGGAGAGGGAGAGAGGAAAGGGACGGCTAGAGAGAGAGAGAACCCTAGTGGAAGTGATGCTTGCAATTTAGGGTTCCCTCTCTTCTTATTTATAGACTTTCTCCTC
>JAESVK010069403.1:0-13552 GCA_017140935.1 Hamamelis virginiana
ATTACGATTGCTAATGCTGTTTTTGGATCGAATCCACCCATTGCAAAAGACGTACTCGCCAAGGCATTCCAAGTGGATAAGAAAATAGTGGATCAGCTCCAATCCAAGTTCTAGAGCAGCAACAAAAATTAATGGCAAATATGTCATAGCAACTTCAGTTGGAGTGTTAATTGATTGTGTGCAGTGGTACTACTTACTGATTTTATTGTGTTTGTTTTCATTGTTTGTTTGGTTAGCTGAATTATTTGCAAGATTAATAATTCCATTGTTTGGTTTCAAAGAAAATAATTAATCCCACCGGAATTCTGTTTGGGTCTCCTTGTAAATTTCATTAAGAAAGATTTGTACTTTGTGTTTTCCTATCAAGCTAGGGTGTTAATGAAAATGTGTTTAGCATTATTTCTACATTTAATTTCCTTCTCGATATCAACTTGTTGGATCTAGAACAGCATCTAAGTGAAAGAACTCATAAAATCAACCAAAAAATGGATGAGAACGAAGGCTTGTCCACCAAGCTACTCTGCAGAAAAACAGGGGAAGAGAGACGTTTCTTTTCTTCAAAAAACTGTTCCTTAATTTCCAGATTTTTGTACCACAATTTATACATGTGTTTAGGGCTTATCTAAGCCATACATTTGGACACAAATCAACCTTCCACTTGGCAACAACATAGCAAAACATAAGTAACATAAAAAACTGATTTAAAACAGTATACATAAACTAGCTACTGCAAATTAAGAGTAACATTCTCCCCCTTCATGTGCAGTTCTTGTACTCCCAACATTTCTCTAAAATGTTGAAACTTTTCTTAATTTGGGAAGTGCCTTCATAAAAATATCAGCAACTTGATCTTCAGACCTGCAAAAATTAAATTAAATTTCACCTTCTTCAATGGCATCTGGGATGAAGTGTTGTTTGATGGCAATATGACGAGTGCGGCTGTGAAAAATATGGTTCTTGGCCATGGCAATGGCTGATTTGTTATCACAAAAAATTTCAGTCCCTTTTTCTTACTTTTCACCAACGTCTTCAAGTATTCTCCTCAACCAAATTGCTTGGGAGGTTGCTAAACCAGCTAAAACATATTCAACATCAGCAGAGGACTATGCCACACTTTGTTGCTTCTTTGAAGTCCAAGAAAATATGCTGGAACCGAGCGAGGCATATAGTGATAACTGTTTATGTATATACACAATATAAATACTTGGTCTAAAGCTCATATGCCTGATTTTCTAGATATATCTATATAAAAGAAAGATGTTAAGAGTTTCTTACAACTGTTCCCTTGACTTTTGGGTTTGGAGCGAATATTTTGAAATGGGAATCAGCCAGGGTACAAAAGTGAATATATATGTATATATATATATGTATTTGAATAATGACGTGTCTTGAGGCTTATTTTGTATATAAGATGATGGCATATGGTTTATCTATTTCACTCCTGTTTTTGGATCATGGTTATGATTGCTTTGAAATAACACTCGATACTTTAAATATATGCCACATATTATAACTTTACCTGCTGGCTTTGGAAATTGGTTTAAAAGTACATTCTTATTGCTTCTCTTGCCCATTTGAAAATGATTTATATTATCGTGCTGTTATGCATGGTTTAGGCTCGGTTGGTATACAGGGAGACTATTTAAGGGCCCATGGTCCTGGGTGGAGCCTTAGTGTGGACCCGAAGCATATAGCCCCGTAGTGGCTCGACAGTTGGCCATGTGTTTTAGGCAACTGGTCGGTTATCCTCGAGAGGTCAGACCCCGTAGTGGTCAGTTTCGGCTGTCGTTGTGTCGGAGGCTTGTTAGCCTAGAACAACGTCCTGATATACGTTCCGTGAGCCTGGTCTTCGAAATTGATGGGTATTATATTGCATTTATAACTGTTCAAAACCCACACCTTTTACGTTATTGAACTTTGGACTGAATATAGAACTACTTGACTTAAGCTTTTCACTGAAAGACCACACAAGTTTATAACTGCGTTATCTACGGTTTTATAAACGATATAGAAACTACGTTTATTTAAAATATTCCATGTATCACTGTATTATCGTTATTTGTAGAAGTTATCTTATTCCTACTGAGCAAGTGGAAGCTCACCCCTGCTTTTATGCAGCAGATTACAGGTTGGCTCGGGGTTTGCATACATGTTTTGAGACAAGCCTCTATTCGAGGATTATTAGATGATTGCATGGTCGTTTCTGCTTTGGACCTGCATATTATTGAGTTGTGTAATATTTACATTTTATTTTCTTGATTTTGGGACTTGCTACTGTTTGTGGCCTTGCCTACTTGCCAGGGATGTTGGCATTATTATTATTATTTGATTTATTACTATTGTATCAGACGTTTGGGGACATTTGTATGAGCATAACATTTCATACAGTTAATTATGCCTATATTTCTTATCTCTCCTAAGGATATATGAATGAGCAGGTCAGGTTGTACCTCTATCTTGACACGTGTTGACCTATCCGGAAGGGTCAGTACGATTGTTAGGTTGGGGCGTTACAGAAAATGCATATGCATATGTGCTCTTCATATCTTCAATGCAGCCACCCCAATCACTGTCACAAAAGCCAATCAATTTCACTTCCAAATCTCTGCAATATTTAATCCCATAGCCAGTAGTGCCTCGAACATATCTCAAGACTCTTTTTGCTGCTCCAAGATGCATTTGACTAGGGCTATTCATGAATCTTGACAACAAACTTGCAGCAAACATTAAATCTGGTCTTGTAGCAGTAAGATTTAGCAAATTCCCAACTAAGCTTCTGTACAATTAAAGTAGCATCAACTTTCCTTTCTCCATCATCTTTCTTAAGTTTTTCATTTACTACAAGAGATGTTGCCATGGAATTGCAATTACCATTCCAAACTTCTTTAAAATATTTTCAGCATATTTCTTTTGACAAGTACAAACTCATTCATTATCTTGATAAAATTTCATTCCAAGAAAATGATGTAGCAACCCCATATCATTCATTTCATATTTTTTCATCATGTCATTTTTAAATTCATGAATCATTTTTCCATTACTACCCGCATATACCAAATCATCAACATATAAGGCAACATCAAGGATATTAGACATACCTTCAACTTTCACATACAAAGTAGGCTCTTGCTCTTTTTGAAGCCTTTCTCCATAAAATAGGTGTCAATTTCACTATACCAAGCACGTGGAGCTTTTTTCAACCCATACAATGCTTTCTTCAATTTATAAACATTGTCTTCTCTTCCTTTTGCAACAAAACCTTGAGGTTGTTCAACATAAACCTCTCCTTTCAATTTCCCATTCAAAAATGCATATTTGACATCAAGTTGGCAAAGCAACCAACCTTTTTGTGCTACAATGGAATATGAGAGCTCTAATCACTACTAGAAAAACTGCCTACGACTAAGGTGCAAAACCTTAGTCTTTGGGTTAAGACTAGTGTTTTATAAAACCCTAGTTAAAAGGTAAGCAAAGACTAGGGTTTTATAAAACACTAGTCTTTTGTTGGTAACAAAAGACTAGTGTTTTATAAAACCCTAGTTAAAAGGTAAGCAAAGACTAGGGTTTTATAAAACACTAGTCTTTTGTTGGTAACAAAAAACTAGTGTTTTATAAAACCCTAGTTAAAAGGTAAGCAAAGACTAGGGTCCTATGAATCGTAGTCTTTTCTTACTTTTTGACTAGGGTTTTAAAAAACCCTAGTCGTTTCATACCTTTTAACTAAGGTTTTAAAAAACACTAGTCTTTTGTCTACCAAGTTCCTAGTCGTAGCCCATTATTCTTGTAGTGAATAGTGTCAAGTCGAGTCACTGGGGAAAATGTCTCACTATAATCAATACCATACTGCTGTGAGTAGCTAGCCTTTGGCAACCAATCTTACTTTATTTCTTTGAATTGTTCTATCCGCATTTAGTTTCACCTTGTAAACCCATTAATTTCACTCCAATAACCTCTTTATTTTGAAGCCTTTCAACCAGGTCCCATGTATTTTTCTTTTCAATAACTTGAATCTCTTCCTCCATAGCTTCTTTCCAAGCTTTCTCCTTGATAGCTTCTTCAAAATTTTCTAGTTCCATGACACAAAAATTGCACATTGCATAAATGTCACTCAAACTCTTCATTTTCTTTGGAGTTGAGCTTATTGAAGATGAATTCGAACTTGGACTTAAGCTTGATTTTGATGGTGTGCTAGGAGATGATGGTAAGCTTAACCTTGGAGTTGAATGAGTCGAGTCTTCATCATTTGCATCTCCATGTACTGTATCTTCTTCCATCTCCTCAATAAAAACTACTTTCTTTTCGATTTTTCTTTCATCCCAATTCCATGAAGCATTCTCATCAAATACTACATCTCGGCTAATTATTATTTGATTCTTCTTTAAGCTATACAACCGATAGCCTTTGGACTAGCTTGCTGCTGTACCCAACAAAAATACACTTCTCACTTGTTTCATCTAACTTTGTTCTTCTTTCTTTAGGAACTTGAGTATAGCAAACTGAACCAAACACTTTCAAATGATTCAATGATGGTTTTCTCCCACTCAAAGCTTCAATGGGAGTTTGATTCCACACGGCCTTGGTTGGACATCTATTTATCAAGTACACAACTGTATAAACTGCTTCAGCCCAAAAGCTTTTAGGCAAGCGTTTCTCAAATAGCATCGAATTAGCCATTTTCATTATTGATTGGTTTTTTCTTTCAGAAACTCCATTTTGCTGCGGAGAATATCCTACTGTAAGCTGTCTTTCCATGCCTTCATCTTCACAAAATTTGTCAAATTCATTTGAAGTATATTCTTTGCCATTATCACTTCTCAAAATTTTTATAAAATGACTACTTTGCTTTTTAACAAAACTTTTAAATTTCTTAAAAATGGAGAACACTTAAGATCTTTGCTTCATAAAGAAAACCCATGTCATTCTAGTAAAATCATCAATAAAAAGAATAAAGTACCTGTTTTGGGAATGAAAAGGTGTTCTCATTAGCCCAAAAACATCGGTATGGACAAGCTCCAACACCTCTTTAGCTCTCCAAGCAACTCATTTTGGAAAAGGTTTCCGATAATGTTTTCCAAGTGCACATCCTTCACAAGCATCGTGAACTTCTTGAACATTTGATAAGCCATGCACCATTTTTTTTTTTTATGAAGCAACTTGAGACTATGGAAGTTCAAGTGTCCAAGCCTCCTATGCCCAACCATGAATCTTCAATTACATGAGCCTTCAAAGCAACATTTTCAACATACTTGAACATAATGAAAGAAAACACCATGGGAACGCAGCGGAATGAATAATAAAAAATTTCCCATCGATTTTCATCCATGAATCGAACTCAAACTACAAGATGAATCAAAAACAATTATTTAAACAAGAAATAAATGCTTACTTTGATGTTCGCCTTCACAAAACTTCAAGCTCCAAAGGTATGGAAGCCTCCAATGAAGTCCACACGAGCCCAAGACTCCTTTGATTTTCCTTTGTCTCCACAACAACTTGAGAAGGCAAAAGCTTAAGAGGGAGAGAGAGAAATTTCGGCTAGGAGGAGGCAAGCAAGAATGTTCTGTAACCCTAGGGTTATCCTCCTCTATTTATAAACTTCTCTTCTTATAATGATGTTTGGTTACAAGTGCTAGCTTGACCAAACATCATATTAAATTAATTATATTCTAGTTTAGTATATCCTTAATCCCTTTTAATTATTAACACTTAATAAATAAGGATTAGGTTTATATCTAAATTAGAATATCCCCTCTTACAAAATCAAGAAGATCACTTAAGCCCTTATGTGTGTGACCCATTGGGTTCACCCCAACCTAGTAGTGGATCGGGAACATCGCATGTTTCCCAAAATAGAAACTTTCTATTTTTGGTTCAATTGAAACTATTCCAATTTTGCCCTCAATGATAACACTTATCATTAGGCCTACACTAGTCATGAGTGACCTCTAGCAACATATCATGACGTGCCCTAGGTGTGGGTGAATATACAAATATAAATGAACCCTTCGTGTAATATAATCCTTCACCAATCAATGTCACGATTAAGTTATCTGGGTATGGATTCATGTCAAACCCTAACTTAACCCTGTGTTTGTTATTCACCAAAATATAAACTCAATTAGGTTAACCCATGAAAACTCTTTTCCTTGGTTACCTTCTGCTTTGGCCAAAGACTTCATTGAGTTATTATTTGTGAATTAACTGTGACATTCTCCCTTTGATATTAAGGGTGGTGATCCCCTATTGCACACTCACCTATCTTCATATATAACTTACTAAAGCCAATGAGCACCGATTACATCCTCATGAATAAGGGTGTACAAGATACTATCAAACTCTAGTAATTCATACATAAGATAACTAGTGGTGTCTCAGGTACGAGGATTACAAATGTGACTATACACATGAGCAGCTTTTGACATTCAAATACATCTCCATAAGCTGTACTCATATTGGTCACGTTCAGTGTACTTGTTCTCTAACAAGCACCCACAGGTTTACTATAGTGTCTCTACACAGATGGCTTGAGACTCACCATCCTCCCATTGGAGCTAGTATAACCTGAGCTAATCTTAACGGTTTATTATCGCCCAAATAAATAAACCTATGATCAGGAACATATCTAGAATAGATGTTCTTGAGAATCATATGTCTCTCTATCTCAACACTTGAGATACAATTCTCTATCATGCTATTCAAGGACATTATCATGAACAGTTATAAATAACACAAGTATACATGATAATATAAAAGCCATTATATAGATGAATAAGATTCATTCAATAACATAAATGAAATTAAAGTCCCCTAATTACAATCTACTAATTGGTTTTAGGGCACATTTCTAACACATAAGTGGGAAGCTTCTATTTTTCTCCATCTCTACTTTCTTCACAACTTGATTTCCATGCCCTTTATTATAAATCGTACACCCATTATCTTCAAAGTGGATTGCATATCCATGTTCAACAAGCTGGCCAACACTTAGCAAATTTTGCCCCAAGTCTGGAACAAGTAGGACATCGCGAATGAGCTTGCTTCCCTTCTTGGTTTCAACACAAATTGTTCATTTTCCTTTAGCATTCACCAATGCTCTATTTCCCATCTTCACTTGTGAGTTGACAGAAGAATCCATGTCCACAAAGATTGATTTGTCATCGGTCATGTGGTTACTACAACCACTATCAAGAAACCAAACATCATTCTTCTACTCGGAAGCACTTTGGCAAGCATAAAACAAATTCCCTTCACTTTCCTTCTCTTCAGAGAAATTAGCTTGCTGGTTAACTTTAATTCTACAAAACTTCTCAATGTGGACAATTTTTTTTACAATAATGGTATTGTTTCTTTCCTCGAAACCAACAATCTTTGTCTACATGGTTGCCCCCTTTCCCACAAATACTACACTTCCGAGAATTTTCAGACTCTGGCCTTCTTTCAAAATTGCTTCTGCTTCTTCCCCTTGTATTTCTTCCTCTTCCTCTTCCATGTCTACCCCATCTAGATGATTCTTCTCTACTTTGATCAACATTCAATTGTCTTTTATCACCATTTTTGTGACTAAAATTAAGCTTAAACCGGAACGCACTCTCAACAATTTTTTCGGAGTGGTTCAACAATCTTTACTCAAATGATTTTAACGAACCAAGCTGTGAGACCCCAAAATTTTGAATAGTAAATTTTCTAATAGTAAATTTTCAATAGTAAATTTTCTTAATTATTATTATTTTATTTTATTTATTGCACACTTGGCATTTTGCCATTGGGCAATGAAATGTGCCATGTGGTCATCAATTAAGAAGGGTGCATGAGAATTTATGTACACCCTTGGGTGACATCTAAAATGTGAATGGTGGGTATATATGAATGGTGGATAAATGTGAATGGTGGGTAAATATGAATGGTGGATAAATGTGAATGGTGGGTATATATGAATGGTGGATGAATGAAAGAATGGTGGATGAATCTAAGAGTGGTAGTTAAATTTGAGAGTGGTAGATAAATTTGAGAATGGAAGATGAGAATGGTGGATGAATGTAAGAATGGTGGATAAATTTGAGAATGGAAGATGAGAATGGTGGATGGATGTAAGAATGGTGGATAAATTTGAGAATGGAAGATGAATCATTTCTCTATAAATACCACATTTCAAATGCTAATGAATACACAAGTAGTAGAGAAGAAAGAATTTAGAGAAAGAAAAGAGTGAGAAGTACTCTTGGAGTTGGCAAGGAGTAAGCACTTGAAGTTCAACATACACACAACCAAGGTAGAGTTCTACTATCTTACATATTTCATGTTGAGTTTGAAAGAAAATAATAGTGGGTTGGCATTTCCTATTCTTTTCTATCTTGATTTTAGCTTAATTGATGAGTTTATATCATGATTTGGTGAAATTGGGAGGTGTTTGTTTGCCTAGAAAGTTCTAGGAAAATTTAGAACAAATTGAATTTCAAAATAGAGCATACTGTTTGGGTATTTTTGACTTGGTTAGAGGCCGAATTGATCTAAACCTTCTTCATGAAAGTTGTAGATCTTTCAATTAGCTTTCTAACGAATCCAACCTTGACTTATTTGGAATTTTGTGTGGAGAGTTATGATTTTTTTACTAAAAACTGTTTTTGGATGGGTTTAAATCATGACAATGAAATATGGGGATTTCAAATCTTGGATTTTTATATGAAAATGAAAATCTGAAACTTTGGGACTATTTTTCCCATCAATTATATCAACTCAAGATCATGTGTATCAAATTTGGGAATTTTCCAATGAGTAGATTAATTTCTATAATTTTCTGAAGTTTAGAAATATTGAAACTTTGAAAATTTGTAGTATATTGTGTATATGTCCGAAAATTCTGAAATTTGAGTATATTGTAAAGCTTGAATTTATGGATTTTTAGAGACAAGAATCATGGAAAAAGACCTATGGATGAATGGAAATTTCTAGAGAGAGAAAGTTTCCTTGAAGCTTTAATAAGTGACACAAAGTGTATTTTCATAGTTTATTGAAAAATTATGATTTTTACATATATGATGTAGATTGATTTTATATGAATTTAGAACTTTGAATCACTTCAATTGGATGTGAATTGTGAGAGAAATTGAGAACCGAAGTTGCCGAAAAATCGGAAATTTTATTAACGAGCCTACTTGGGCATCATTTTTAAATATGTTCGGATGGGAGGTGTTATACACCACCATGATATTTTGAAAGCTTGTATCACACAGATTCTATAACATCTTGAATCATCCAAATCGGATGAGTAACGAAGGAGTTATAAGTGTGCAAAGTTGGCCAAAAAGAATGGATTATTGTATAGAAAATACATGTGGATAGAAAATTAACTATCTTCCAAATTGTGAGTCTTTGGAAAATAGTTAATTTTCATGAATAATTGATTTTTATAAAATCATGATGATTAGTGAAAGACTTTGGAAATACAAGTTATGGAAATTATATTGGCATATATATAAACTGTTAATATATGCATGTGATATTTGTAAAGTTTATAACATGCTGTTATTATTATGAATAAAATGATGAAGCATGTTAATTGTTATGTATAAAATACATACATATGATGATTGCCATAATTATTGCACATAAAATTGGCATATGGCATGTGGTGATGATGTTATGAGAAAGTGACTGGGCTTAACAGTAAATTCCATACATCTTATAGTAACAATGTGTTTTGAGAAAATAAAACCGTGCACTTGTCATGTGGATATGCGTATATGGGCGCGCATGTTACGCGTGCAAGCAAAGCGGACAATATTGTTACTTGGAGAAGTACGGGGTGTTACAGTGGCACAGTTACATGTGGTGGCTCAAGTTGAGTGAGCAGAATGATTTATTTGTATATCACTGATATAACAGTTGATATGAGATATATGTTGAGTTAATATACTATGAAATGTATGCATGATTGCCATACATGAACTGTTGATATGAGATGTATGCCATATGTATTGCATAATTGCATCTGGCATGAGACACAGTTACATGTGAAATATATTGCATAGAAAATAATATGCATTTATGATTATTTTTGTAACTGTGGAGTTGAGATACCACCAATGGACAAAAGATCCTGGAAACAGTTAGTGCACTAATATATCACCCTTCCTAAAAAGGCGGGGACTGGGTGATATACATCCTAAAAAGGTGGGGATGCTATGGACAAAAGATCCTGAGAATGGTTAGTGCACTAATATATCACCCTTGCTAAAAACAGCACGTAAATCCTCTTGTCAATGAGTGACAATCGCGGTAGGTCCTAAAAAGGCGGGGACTGGGTGATATACATCCTAAAAAGGCGGGGATGCTGTTGTGGTTAAGATGGTTGAGTACCCTAAAATGAGGTAGCCATCTGTTATGTGAATGGTTGATGTTTTGCAGGAAAAGCAGGACAGAAAGATGGTTGAGTACCTTAAAAAAATGAGGTAGCCATCTGTTATGTGAATGGTTGATGTTTTGCAAGAAAAGCAGGACAGAGAAGATGGTTGAGTACCTTAAAAAAATGAGGTAGCCATCTATGATGATGTTATGATGTTTTGCAGGAAAAGCAGAACAGAGAAAATGACAGGTATGACTGCATGAGCATTGCATCATATATCTGTCATATGCATAAAGCATGCATGTACTGTAAAATTATTTATTGTGAAAAAGTGATGGATATATTCTGTAATATATATAAATGAATTACAGATATGATGATTTATTTATGTGATATTTGGTTGATGATAAAATTTGTTGACAGATATGAGAATATGGAAGGATGTGAATATTTCTGAATGTATTGAGATAAGAAGATATTGTATTCTTGTAATATGAATAACAATAATAAAAATGACTCACCATGGACTAGGCAATTTTGCCGAACCATGTAAATCCTGGTGTTTGTTTATTTTTCTGCTATGTGTTTTCTTTAAGAGGATGACACGTTATCAGCATGAGACTCTATCCAACTCAGTAAACTAAATGGATGTTTTTGGAATTTGGGTACATTACGGGACTGTACTCAGGATACAAACTAGTACTCAGCGCTATCTTTAATTGTTGAGATGTTGAAAAAAAATATTTAAAGACTTCTGCACGCGTATTTTGAAAAACTGTGTTAATTTTAAAAAGAAATTACTCAAAAGATAAGCGCTTGGTTTTTTATGTTACTGTGGCATTTCCGCATAGGGGTAACCCTGTGTGGGGTGTTACAATTTTGGTATCAGAGCTTTTGGTTGATTGAGTACTAGTCACGAAAGAGAAACACTGTCCAGAAATAGGTTACTGAGTTGTGATATCTGAAATTTCAAGTTTGGACCGAGATGTCTAAGCCTAAGGGGGAGGTGAGTTCACCCACTAAAGGTAGTGATGATTCAGAGCCTTCTGACCCTGATAAAGTAGAGTCATAGTAACTTTACTAGAGATGAGGATTAGTGCAAACGTATGTGTATACATATATTTGTGTGTATCTATATACGTATGATGTTTGTGTATGGATATTTGTATGGAAATGAAATATGTATAATACCTGAGTGATGGTATATTATAATGAGTATAATCTTGTTGCTTTGGTAGAGAAGATGTATAATTATGTGATTATGATTCCTGTAGAATCATTGGTGATATATATATGGGAATGATTCTGGTATGAATCATCAGTAATCTATTAAGATTACACATCATAATTAATTACTGTAGAAATACTTGAAAATTGTGAAATCACAATTATTGCATAAAGTATGATTTACCTGGTACTTGATTTTTATACAAATCATAATCAGGTGTACAATGGTAGTAAATGGTATTTACATCTGGTATATACAAACATTACAAGTATTTCCACAGCTTAAGTCTTGAACTTTGAAACATGTGTTTGAGGCTTAGAAGCTCCAAATTTTCTCGGACCTTTGAGACTTCATTGCTCTTTAGAGTTGACTGAATCTCTTCATACCAAATAGTATTCTTTAGAATACATATCGCTTGGAGACTTGGGTCGGTGATGTAGTTTGACTGCTATTACTTGGCCAACAAAGTATTTTCCGAAGTCTATATGCTAGAGTATGGAATTGATTGCTTAGAAATGCACGTCGATGTAACGCATGCACATTCTACTATAATTGTTTCCCAAAATATAATTAGTAGAGATCAATAGTTTTCTCCACAAAAATTATATTTACGGGATACAAGGAAAGACCCATACTCTTAAGATTAGTAGAAATCAATAGTTATCAAGGAAAGATGCAAGTTGTGGCGGTAAGTAACAACAACTATGATCCACCTAAATAGTTTTATAAAGGATGCATCTCAAATATCATCATGGGAAAGATGAGAATAAACAAGATCATGATGATAATGATGACTCACTGATATTTTTAAGAAAATGAAGAAAATGAAGAAGATGAGGTTGAGATCAAATTTCCTTACTTAGGAAATCATAGTTTCGGATCATCTCTCAAGATGATGTCCTATACCTTAGGATTTCCTGTATAGCTTAGTTAGCTATGACAGAAGAGAGTGAGCACAAGGTAGAGTAAACATCTTTAGGACTGGCTTCTCACCTACTGAAAAATCTGTTAAAGATTTTATTTGATGAAAAAAAAAAAAAAACCCATTACTGCTTTGAATGACAACCCATAACCTATACCTTACCTTGCTACGAGCTCTTGTGAATGTTGTATAAAGTCTGCAATGACAGCTTAAGAACTAGAAAACCAGCAAGATGGAAGATATAATGAAAAGTGATATAGCTTCTATTGTTTCATGTAACGATAGAGATTGAGGCAAATATCAACTCTTGATGTATGAGGAAAGATAAAGCTGTTTCAAAGAGTAGTGATAGAAGAAAGCATTTCTTCTAATATTCTTAAAGAATTTTAGAAATGGAGTTAGGAGTAGATATTGAACAAAAATTTTATGCAATGGTAGAATATGAAAAGGATTTTCATGAATCAATACGAGATGCTGCATTTTCAGATATAGGAACGAATGATAGATTGGAATGAGTAGATGGAAAGAGGAGAGTCAAATTTATACAAATAATTGGATATACGTTTGGTTACAAAATTCAAACTGATTTGAAATGTCTGCAGACGAATTACTGTTTACTTTTTGACGAAAAAGAGATATTTTCTGAAAACGTATTCGACTGATTTGAAATGTCGGTAAAGCAGACAAAATTACTTTTTGAAAAATGAGTGCTAGAACTGTTTACTTTTTGACAAAAGCTTGATTTTCTGAAAACGTATCGACAGATACTGTTGGTGAATCTCTTAGTTAAAAAGTTGGAGAAACAGTAGATTTTGCTGTGTGAGATCAATGATTTAAATATCATTCAGAATCACAATATCTGTGAGAAGTATTCTTATCTGTTTGTTGACGGATGATTTCGGGGACGAAATCCTGTTAAGGGGGAGGTATTGTGAGACCCCAAAATTTTGAATAGTAAATTTTCTAATAGTAAATTTTCAATAGTAAATTTTCTTAATTATTATTATTTTATTTTATTTATTGCCCAATGGCAAAATGCCAAGTGTGCAATAAATAAAAT
>JAESVK010069407.1:0-15357 GCA_017140935.1 Hamamelis virginiana
CCCTATGAACTCAAAGGCAACCCCAATACTAACTACACCCTAAAATTTTGTAATAATAATAATAAAAAAACCCATTAATTTTCGAAAATAACCCCAACCCCAAAACAAACCAAATGAGTTTGTTATGCCCACCCCAAACATAACCCTAGCCCTAGATTAACACAAACCCGATTCTCTATTTTGCATCATTCTCTCTCACGTATCCCACTCTCTTCCTTCTTCTCCTTTTTCTTCCTTCTCCTTCATTCTCATTCACTATCCCATAAAAAACCCAAATTCTCTATCAAGCATACGTTGTTTAGATTCAAGGATTTAAATATTATTTGTTCTTCTTTACCACCATATATAGGAGGATAAAATGAAGCTTAATGAAGCTAGCAATATTGATTAGGGAAGTGTTTTGAAGCATTCTTTGTGTTATTATTATTATTATTTTTATTTTGCAAAATCTTGTATTGTTAGGTTACACAATACCTAAGAAACTGTGTTTGTCATGTAGAAGACGACATAATAGTCCCGATTTGTTAGGTTGCTTCCAACCTTATACACATAATCTGATCAGTTGCGACCAACCCAACAAAACCAATAAAAATGTCTATGTATGTGTGGATTGCATCCAACCTAACAATGTCAGATTCCTTCCAACCTGACAATCCTAATTTGTTAGGTTGCTTGAAACCTAACTGTGTTGGACTTATAAGGTTGGAATCAACCTAACAAATTGGGATTGTTAGGTTGGTTGCAACCTAACAGATTATATTTGTTAAATTGCAACCAACCTTACACATACATAGACTTTCTTTTTTATTTTCTTGGGTTGGCTTTAGCATGAGAAATCAATTTTGTTAGATTAATTGCAACCTAACAGTTTATGTTTGTAAGGTAAAGAGCAACCTAAAATTTGGGATTGTTAGGCTATTTCCAATCTAACAATCTCAAATTGTTAACCTAATAGTCTCAAATTGTTCAAATATAGTTTGTTAGGTAATGTGTAACCTAACAATACAAGATTTACAAAAAAAATAAAATAAAATAAAAAATAATACCACGAATACTTCAAAACACTTACTTGATCACTACTGCTAGCTTCATTAAGTTCCATTTTATTTTCCTAGTGTTGTAAAGAGAACAAACAATATTTAAATCCTTTAATTTAAACATTATATGCTTGATAGATAATGTGGGTTTATATAGGATAGTGAATGAAAATGAAGAAGGAGAATGAAGGAGAAGGAAGGAGGAGAATGAATAGGAAGTTTGATAAAGATGTACTAAACAGAACGAAAACTGAGATGAATGAAGAGAAGGAAAACGTTCATATGAGTATTGGGTTTTTTACTTGGGTGTACTTAACAATTAAGTCAAGATATATTGGGCATTTTAAACTTTTTAAATGTCCTAAAATGTAAAATCATTTAAGGGCATTATTGGAAACAAAATTTGGGTTAACAATTAAGTTAAGATATATTGGGCATTTTAAAATTTTTAAATGTCCTAAAATGTAAAATCATTTAAGGGCATTATTGGAAACAAAATTTGGGGTTCGTTTAGAGTTCACAGTGATTGCAATAACCGGTCCTTTTGGAAAACAAACAAGGCCTTGGATAACAACGACTTATAGGCCTAACCGCCTAAGCCAATCCATTGAGTTTGAGATGTCAGTGTAGGCCCGATCCTTGATGGCCTAGCCGACCTTATTTTGACCAGCTCCATTGAAGTGCTCATCAAAGCAAGCTCAGTCACTGGTGCTGTCTCTAATACTATGACCCAATTGTATTAGCTTTTTCTAAAATCACTTTTGAAAAACTTTATCTTCACATATTTTTTTAGAAATATGTAAAAGTGATTATGGCAAAAATTGGAGCTACCTAACTTTTGTCACAATTACTTCTATTGTAAAAATTGTGAGCTGCAAAAGTAATTTTTTTAAAAAAAACCAATACAAATGGACCCAAAGCTAGCGGCCCAGAAGTTATCAAGGATGATGAAAAATTGGGACTTGATCAGTAGATCTTAAGAGTGGGCCTATTATAGATTTTTAATATGCCATCTTCCTTGAATCCTTGCCTTCCCAAAAAAGTACATTGTTGCATGTGTTTGGCGACCAGCATATGCTTGATTAAGTTTACTACCATCTAACCCCGATAGTTGATGTCAGCACATATCATTAATAACATGGTATGCCACATTAGAAAGCACTTCCGAAGTTTAGATTGGATTTTACTTTAATCTCTTTACTTTAGGGGATTATATATTCATAAATCTCTATCGCAAACATTTTCTAATATTAGATCTAAAGATTTTGTTAACATAACAAATAAATAAAGGAATTTAGAAATCTTAGGTGTCGCATGGAATAAAATTGGATCTCGACTCTTGCTTTTGGATAGTTTCTCCTACTTTAAAATTTCAAATCAGTCCTTATAGTATTGTTTGTTACTGTTGATCTAATTTTAAATTTTTTGAGAGTTCGAATCACTGCAAGGTAGTTCGAATAACTTTTTACGGTTAAAACCAAGTGATGGGGTTCGAATGCCTCAATTAAGAGAACTTTTTAAAAAGACAGACCAAATGAATTAATCCTAACAATAATAAGCAAACTCAACCATAAAAATAAAATAAAATAGAGAAGGAAGAGAAGAAGAATGTAGAAATTGAAGTAAAAAATAAAAGAAAAACTTTATTAATTACTAACCACCACACAATAAAACGTTCGTCGATACGACTCGAATTACCCTCGACTCCTTTGAAATAAAAAATTACTATTTTCCTCAAAGAACAACTTTAAACTAACTCTCGGACCACAAGTACTTCAAATCAAGGTGCCTTCGATATGGAGTCTCATGCGACCAAGCAGCATCAAAAACCATAGAAATCTTCCATACCCTAATTAAATTAGGATAAAAGAGATGAGTGCACTCTAATTTATCTGTTGAGTTGATGTGTGTTGAGAGAGAGAGTCTGTTGGTCTTCATGCCTTTATTTATAGACTTTTAAGTGGTAGTCTCCTAGTTGGCTTCAGCTAGTTGTTGGATTATCTTCATCTTCAAGCTTTATCTTTATCTTCAAGCTGGATTATCTTCAACTACTATCTATTTTCATCTCGATAAAACTCCTTCTTTGGCTTAATAATTATCTCCAAGAGTGAAGAGTTTGGATGCCAACAAACTCCCTAGAACTTGCATTCTTGATTGGTTTCAAATTTCTTGAAAACTAATCTTTAACTAATTAATTTATCACTGGCTAGAATTAAATAACTAAATTAAAGCCATTTTACTAGCCATCTATTGGCCCGATTTTTTTATGGATAAACATATCCCTTGAACTCTTGTAAAAAATTAAGAATTAATTTTTTAAAAGAGTTTATTCAAATGACCATTTTTTTTAAAAAAAAAATTTAATTTTTGGCCTTACTCTTGATTTTGATGGAACTATCAAAACACGACCATGAGTTCATCCTAATTTAGCCACGGATTGGCTTTATGAACTCATGGTTAGAGATTTTTTATTTATTTTTTAATCATTTCATTGAATCATGAACTCACATTGAAGTGGCCACGATTGGCTTTATAAATTCATGATTTTGAAAGTTTTTTTGTTTTTTGTTTTTTGTTTTCTTTTTTTTTTTTCTGGGTGCTGGAAAATGCATGACAACAGAACCTTTAAACAGTTTCCAAATTTTCTAAACAAATCCACAAATAATTTTGCTTTGAAATTTTGTACAATGGAAATGCACATGCGAATGAGTTTGTCCATAAAATTTCATAAATTTTGAGCCATTCTTACTAGGTTCGAAGTGCCTCTAAAGTTCAGCTATTTATACTGGAAAATGCAAGATAGAACTAACCTATTAGCGGTGTTCGAATTGTTAAAAAAAAACCACAAAGTATTTTTTAATGAAATTTTATAGTCTGAAAATAGACATGAAAAGGAACATGTTTGAAAAATTTCATGAATTTTGGATAGGTTTAGGTAGGTTCAAATGACTCCTCAAGTCAGGATACATGTTGTAGCAGAAATTTCCAGCACGTTATAGGTTGTAGAAAAAACCACTGCAAGGTATGCAAACCACATTCAAAAGACATGAAATTTTGTGGAGTTCAACTTCAATAAGTTAAGAATCCATAGAAAGAAACGGAATTCATAAATAAATTTTCTAGAATTAATTATGAATTTCCTAAGAAAACTGGTCAAGCTGTCAGGATACCAGTAAACTGAAAAAATTCTTAGCCATTTGTTTGACTATTTACTTGGCTACATCGAGGTCAATAATTTTGGTCAAGCTATTGAATCAACTTAATCACCTTTAAGAAAAACTCTGTCAATAAAATTTTGATTAAACCATCAATTTTGATGCTAATTTGATGAGCTCCACAAATCCAATTTGGATATAAAACTACCCATGTACGATGAGTGGTTTTCTTATTTTGTTCAAACCTAACATCCTCTTTGACAATACCAAAATTTTTGTGATGGTCCAAAGTAAATGGTGGAGGTTCCTTAAAAATAAAATCAATATGGAGTGGTTCATCTAAATGCTTCCACTCATGCAAAATTGAATTATGGCAATCTTTTTGGCCATCACCTATTTTGTTAAACATCAAATTTTGGCCATCAACTCTATGGTTTTGGCCGTATTTTTGGTCAACGAGTACTATATCAACAAATAAATTTTGGCCATCTTTTTCATCATTTTGGTCATCATAACCATTATTTTGGTCATCACAACCTTGTATATTTTTATGGCCATCAATTGGTTTGGTTCGAACAACACTATATTCACTTCGACCCTTTATAGTAACCCCCAAGTTTAACTTAGGCCCTTTCGTTTGTTTTTCAGCGGGCCTTATAAATATTTCTTTTTCATGGTACCCCCAAGTGTCTCTTTAATGTGGTTTTCCCTTTGAAAACCATCATTTGATATCCTTGTTTAGCTAGCTTCCTATATTGCTAGAAAAATTTTCTAGCAATGGCCTAATGGGTTTTAATGATCCTCTAGAAGTTTCTATACCCCCCGAGGGTAATCTATATAGAATTATAGCCGTGTGTCTTGTGAAAGTCTTTTCTATATTGATCCTTCTTCGACATGCCAAATTGTTGGCAAAATTTTCCAATAAGGGCCGGATATTTTTTGTTGGCCCTTTACTTTGCTCAAACTTATCTAACAGTTGCTACAATATTGCATTTGTTTGCTGCAATATTACATTTGTTTGCTGGGTGTTGGCTTGCATTAATGAATTCTTTCTCTGTGCTAGAGATTCTATTTGTGATAAGATACTTTTTTCCTTTTACTGGGCGGTCTGTTTTTGAGTCACTGCATGTACTCAAGACCAGCCTCCATGGCCGCCTGTGAGGATTCAACTTGCTTATTTCTAGTATTAGGAGCCATTACACTTGACTTGTCTCACTAGACGTGCCAAAATGTTGATCCAATTTTAAATTTTTTGGGAGTTCGAACAACTGCATGGTAGTTCGAATCACCTTTTACGGTTAAAACCAAGTGATGGGGTTCGAATGCCTTAATTAAGAGGACTTTTTAAGGAGACAGGCTAAGTGAATTAATCCTAACAATAATGAGCAAACTTAAGCATAAAAATAAAATAAAATAGAGAAGGAAGAGAAGAAGAAGAATGTAGAGATTGAAGTAAAAAATAAAAGAAAAACTTTATTAATTACTTACTACCACACAATAAAACGTTCGTCGGTAAAGCTCGAACTACCCTCGAGCCATTTGAAACAAAAAAATACTACTTTTCTCAAAGAGCAACTTCAAACTAACTTTCGGACCACAAGTACTTCAAATTAAGGTGCCTTCAATGCGGAGTCTCATGCGACCAAACAGCATCAAAGACCATAGAAATCTCTCATACCCTAATTAAATTAGGATAAAAGAGATGGGTGCTCTCTAATTAATCTATTGAGTTGATGTATGTTGAGAGAGAGAGAGTCTGTTGGTCTTTAGGCCTTTATTTACAGACTTTTAAGTGGTAGTCTTCTAGTTGGCTTCAGCTAGTTGTTGGATCGTCTTCATCTTCAAGTTTCATCTTTATCTTCAAGCCAGATCATTTTCAACTACTATCTATTTCCATCTAGATAAGACTCTTTTTTTGGCTTGATAATTATCTCTAAGAGTGAAGAGTTTGGATGCCAACAAACTCCTTAGAACCTGCATTCCTGATTGGCTTTAAATTCCTTGAAAACTAATCTTTAACTTACCAATTTATCATTGGCTAGAATTAAAGAACTAAATTAAAGCCATTTTACTGGCCATCTATTGGCCCGGTTATTTTAATGGATAAACAGTTACCCTTTTTACTTTGAATTGCTTTAAACAAATCTCTTAATACAAATTTTCCTACATTTTTTTTTTCACTGCGGATCTTTCTATGGTATTTGAGGTATAAAATTGACATTGTAAAAAATTTGGATGATAAAATCGGTATTTTATGGATTGATTTGAAGCAATTTAAAGTAAAACGTATTAAAGTGAAATTTATCTATATATACTTCAGGGACTGATTTGAAAAAATTTAAAATAAATGAACTAAAGTGAATTTGATCGAAATTTTAAGGGTCTTTTCTTTAATTTATCCTTTTTGGAAAAATTATAGTTCACCTCTTCAACTTACACTCATTTTTAGCAATACATCCCTTTAGTTTTTATTTCTTTAACTGACCAATTTAACAAAAATTATTTCATGTTGCTAACATGCTATGATAAAAAATTTAGCCAATAATAATAAGTTTTGCATAGATAAATATTGTGCATTAAATTCATTGACCAATGGAAGGTTGATAAGTGTCACAAATCAAAACAATAGGGGGTTAGTGTGTTTATAATAAACAATAGGGGTGCAATATATAAATAGGTATAAGTTAAGGAGTGAACCTACAATTTTTTCTCTCCCAAACTATAGGTTGTTTGAAATTGCTAATAGTTCAGGAAGCACATTGATGCAATCAAAACCATAGGTAGTACGGTCAACCTGAAAACGGCCTATAGTTCAAGAGACAGAGTGTATCTCATGATATGCCACATTTGAGCTACTCCAATAGTTGGATATATATTTTTGGATTCAAATCCATTTTTTGAATCTAGTATAGTGACATGCATAGCCATTTGGATTCAACTGCCTCAATGGTGGTGGATCCATTTTTGTGTGTCTAGGAGAAAAATGAAAAATGGATGTAGCTAGCTAATTAAACTAGCTTGGATCTAAATTTGGATCAACTTTTAAATCAAATCCATTCTGGACCCATTTTTGAATCTATCGTTGGAGTAAGGATTTTTACACCTAGATTAAAAAAAAAAAAGGATCTTGAATCCACTTTTGAGTTGGAGTTGCTCTTAGTTGCATGGTGGGGCTCAGTCCATAATCATCTCATCACGTAGTGCTCTTACATTGAAAGGAAATATAGCAGAATTAGGTCCCACCAATTTTCATTTATTTCAAGTTATCGTACGTGTTGCCTTACCATCCGCACTTCAATTCAAAGTGGATAAATGACTCAACATACTATAGCTTCTGGAATCATATTAAAATTGGCAGTCCTATTTGAAAGAAAGTCTTTTTTCCATATGCACTATGTGATGAGAGAATTATAAAATAAATTTCATCAAATCGGATACATTATTATTATTATTATTATTATTATTTTTACAGAAAGTAAGATTTTTCCACAAATTAATTATTGTCTTTCTTTATCCATGCATAAAACCATATATATAGCTAGGGAGGAAACCATTACTATCCGTGCATATATATATATTATTGAGTAATGACCGTTGGATCATCTCATGAATTGAGGCTTTTTTAAGTGATAAGATGATCCAATGCCCATAAGTACTTAAATGATCGACTTAGATCTAAGTCAGCAGTAGCTGACTATATCATTACTCTCTCTCTCTCTCTCTCTCTCTCTCTCTCTCTCTCTTTCTCTCTCTCTCTCTATATATATATATATACACAGAGAGGTGCTGTTATAAGGTGCACCTGATGCATCTTGCATTAGGTGCCCTCCTTAATAGCCACCTGTGATAAATTTTTTTAAAAACTGACCGTTGGATTAGATACCCCTATAATGTATGTCATGTCTGCAAAAAATCACAGTGATCCAACGGTTGGTTTCTGAGAAACTGACTGGTAAAAAACTATGACTTTTTTGTTCATTAAAATGTTATAATTTTTTAGCGGTCAGTTTTCTCAGAAACCCACCGTTGGATTACTGTGATTTTTGGCAGACATGACATACATTATAAGGGTATCTAATCCAACGGTCAGTTTTTAAAAATATTCATCACATGTGGCTGTAGAGGAGGGCACCTGATGCAAGATGCATCAGGTGCACCTGATATTAGAATTTCTATATCGATATATATATAAAATCTTCAATGGTTATCCAAAAGCAGAAAGAAGGTAAAGAAGAGTATTCCAATCTTGTACACAAAAGAATAGCTTTTTTGATGTCTAACAAGATCATGCGAATCCTGATTCTTGGACTAGAAGAAGGAAGCAACCAAAAAAAAAAAAAAAAGGTCTAATACAAGGTGATGACAAGAAACAGATGTAAAGATGAGCTTTTCCTTTTATTCACAAGAGAGACTACATGTGAATAACAAGTAGACAAAAACTAGTAGACAAAAACTATATTGATTGGAAATTGAGTTCATAATAATAATAATAAGAAGAAATCATATTTTTAAATCATCTGACGTACGTAATAGCATGATAGAATTTTTATTTTTGTATATTTTTGTCCGTTTAACAAATGCATCAAAGCAGAAGTTTTACCATGCTGCAATATTAGGTGGCTTAAAAAAATGTGATCTAAAATGTGGTTCTCGTAGCATTACCCTAATAAAATTTAATTAAATTTGGTTGACATCATAATTTCATATTTGCAAATGCAATCCTAGGTCGCATTGACGGACATCATAATTCCATATGCTTATATATGCTTATATCAGCATGAATGCCATAGATAATTTTGCGATACATATTTTGATAATATTGGATTATATATTGTACTTATACATGGGATATGCCAAAAATCACAGTAATCCAACGGTTGGTTTCTCAAAAATGTTACTGAGAAAAATTGTGGCAGTTTTCAGTTGTCATAATTTTTCATAGCTATATTTTGAAATTCTGACATTGCATTACCGTGATTTTTGGCATGCACAACATCCATAAGTACAACATATAATCCAATGAACAGTTTTTCAAAATATGCAATCCACAATTACGTATGGCCTTCATGCTAACGTAACTAATGTAAGCATATATATGTTGATTGCATCGGAACTGTACACTATAACATTCAAATTATAAGAGTAGTATGCTTTCACTTTACCATACAATAATATATATATACACACACACAGAGCTACTAATTTCAGGTGTCCTCTTGTAGAGCCACTTGTGGAGAATATTTTGGAAAACTGACCGTTGGATTAAATACTCCTATCATGTATGTCATGCTTGCCAAAAATCACAATGATCCAACGGTTGTTTTATGTAAACAAAAAAATAATAACAATTTAAAGAACAAAAAAAGTCACAGTTTTTCAAAGTTACATTTTTCAAAAACTAATCGTTAGATCATTGTGATATTTGGCAGGCATGACATACATGATAAGAGTATCTAATCCAATAGTCAATTTTCCAAATTATACACGCAAATGGCTCTACGAGAGAACACCTAATATTAGGAGCTCTCTATATATACACACATAAGTCGGGGGGGCCTGCCCAACCCTTCCCAAGCAAATAAATTCTACAGGATGCGCATGCCATATATATAAAATTGAAAATTGAAAAGTTGGGCCCCCCTTCCCTATGCCTTGGTTCCGCCCCAGCAAAATAATAACCCATATATGAAAGGGAACAAAAGAGCCAAAAGGTGACAAAAATGACAAAGCTATAAAGGAGTGAAATTATAAGGAGAAGGCAGCTGCTAAAATCCAATATGCATGTCTTCATCCATTTTTACTTTTATGTTTTCTGCCATAAATGTAAGGACAGTGAGAAGTAGAGGAATAAATGGTGGTTTTGTCATGGCAAAGCTTCATCATTCAGTGTTTTCTGTGTTTGCAGGGCTCTCTCTACGTACCCTCAAGGGGTAATTTATTTTTTCACTATTTGCTTTACTGTCTATGTTGGGGTTAACTCATTTTCATATATATATATATATATATGTGTGTGTGGGGCCAGGGGCGGAGCTAGGATTTAGTATTATGCTGGGCTAGGATAAAGAACGAATAAGCACCAAACACACATACAATCTCACACATACGTATATGTGTGTGTATATTTATACAGTAATGCTATTATCAGGTTGGTTTGATGCAATTTTGAGTCAGGTTGCCTCCATATGGCTAATTTTAGATGACATATTGTAAAACTGACTGTTGGATTAGATGCCCTCTTCTGTATGTCATACTTGCAAAAAATCATAGTGATTCGACGGTTGGTTTTTGAAAAAACTGGCGTTAAAAAAATGGTGATATTTTGAAGAACAAATAAGTTGTATATTTTCACAATGACATTTTTTAAAAACCAACCGTCGGATCACTATGATTTTTTGCAGGCATGACATACAGAAGAGGAGTACCAAATCCAACAGTCAATTTTATGAACTGACATCTAAAATTAAGAATACTATAAAAAACAATTTGGCAAGTTTGGGGCGGGCTATAGCCCTCCCCTAGACCAAACGTATCTCCGCCCCAGTATGTGGCTCTCATTGCCAGAGCTCTCTATTTGTGGATTCCACAGTAATTTGAAGGATCTCATTGGACACTCACATGCAAGAACTGTGGAAACATACTGTTGGACAACTAGTTTCACTTCATAGATGGAGTTTGGTGTATTTTCTTCCTTCACTTCCCCAGTTGCATAGCTATACCGATTAGGTCTGTAACTGATCCGGCTGAATTCTTAGTTGCGAAGCTGTGCTCCGGTATAGGGCCTCCCTAAGAATGCTATGATGCCAAATTAAATTCAGTATTTAGCATAATGGAATGAATAGAATTAGAGTATTTCTGGAAGATCGAGATTGCATACCTTATCCCATGTAAGTGTGCTCTTTAAATATGTGAGGTTCTTGTGGGGCCCACTCAAGGCCTTGTTTGACTTTTCTTTGTATGGGACCCTTTGTGGGCCATGAGTGCAAAAATGGTTCCCACAATGTCTATGAAATATCAAGTCGATCGGAGATTACAAACTACTTCATCCATAACTATGAAAAATTGTAATGTTTTTTATTGATTAGAAACTACCAGTATCGATTAGTGTGATTTTTGGAAAGCATGATGTGCACAAGAGGAATATCTAATTTAATAGTTTGTTTCTTAAAATACAACTCACATGTTAAATTTTGTAAACCATGCATGTGTAAAAATATGCATACAAGTGTGTAAACGGAGCCTATCCCATATACAATATTTCCATCCCTTTCTTGAAATATTCACTTTTAGGGTTTTAAGTGCACTTCTCGGGCAAAATTATATTGCTCTATTTGTTCTAATATATGCTTGAAACTTGGAATCGTCAGGCTTTATGGTCCATCGAAGATATGCCTCATTCATTCTTTATTTAAGTGCATAGTACATGTCAACGGATGCATTTGCTAGCTCATTCAAGCTAGACACGTAATATACATATCAATTTGTATGCAAAAGATGAATACATATATATAGTCCCAATACTGTGTGCATATGCTAACTTTTGTGAAAGTGAGCACGATGCCTTCAATAAATTGTGAGATAGGTATTTAAAAAACTAACTATTGGATTAAATATATTTGCTATGGATGTCACATATACCAAAAATCATAGTGACTGACATCATTATCTCAAAATACAGATTGAATAAAATTCTAACTACTAAAAACTATCATAGTTTTTCTCAGTGACATTTGAGAAACCGACCGTCGGATTACTGTGACTTTTGGCTTGTGTGACATACATATACATAGTATCTAATCCAATGCTCAGTTTTTTAAAATACGTATCCGATAATTACCCATTGACCTCATGCCACGAAAGTCAGCATATGCTACCAGGATCATTTCTCTCTCTCTCTCTATATAGAGAGGGAGGGGGGTTGTGGATTGGGAGTATATATATGTTTAAAGATAGAAAAGTGCAAAACACCCCAAAAAAGTTAGGGATTTTAACCTATAAACCCCTAGTGAAAGGATATATGCTATACCCAAAAGTCCCTACTAAAAAATAGATTTTTAATAAATACAAATTTTTTAGATTTTGACGGAATTGCCCTCTTTTATTATAAGTAGATTTTAAAAATGACTTAAATTAGTTTTCACCGATAATAGAAAGTTACATTCAACCCCAATAGAAAAGATCCATTCAATCTTATTTTCAAAATTTACCAAAATTAGTCTTCATTTGATGTTCCCAATGACCATATTCAGCCTTCACCTATGAATATACAATAACTATATGAAAAAAAAAAAAAAAAAAACTCCATAAATTAGAGATTTTGATTTTGACGAATGAAAAGCCATTGACACTTTTAAACAAGTAAAGTCAACACTTTTGTTAATGTATAAACCGGATAAATATACCTAACTTGTATAAATATGCCTAGATGCATATATTGTCGTATATTTTTAAATAGGTAAATTTATATAAAGTGTATTATATGTGTCTAATATGATTTTCAACAGAAGTAAATTTACCTAACTTGTATACACATATACACATGGGGGATACGTATATTGGCATAGATTTTCAAACAGGTAAATTGATATATACTTTTTGTGAGAATGCCATAGGATGGTTGGCTATTATGCTGGGAATGGAACGAAGTAATAAATTCAAATTTTGTAATGGATATATCTAAGAATTTACCATAAAAAGTTTACTATGGTTACAAATTCTAAATGGAAACCACAATAAATATAATTTCACCAAATGAGGGCAGATTTGCCAATAAAAAAAAAAAAAATTGACTTTTGAATATTCTGAAAGAATCTCACGGTAAGTTTTAGAGGATTTTGGGTCTCATAGTACATAATTTAGATTAGAGGGGGGTTTGGAAAATTTTCCCAAAAAGTTATCTCGCCAATCCAAAAGTATTTTCCAAATGATGTGGCAGATAATTTGGTCTTTTTTTTTTTTTTTTTGATCAAACTCTCCCCTTGATAACAAATGAAGGAATTGGATTCATTTGATACACTTTTTTAGTATAAAATTATTGTTAGATGCTGTAACAATTGTTTAATAGTCTGTATTTTGAAAACCGACCATTTGATCACAGCAAATTTTTAAAGATATGACACACATAAGAAGATTATCTAGTGAAAGTGGGCCGGGATAAAATAAGTAAAGAGATCCTCACACAATTGGGACTATACATATATATAAGGGCGAGGCTACGTGGAGTTGAGGGTGGGCAGTTGCCACCCCTCACATTTTTTAGGAAAAAATTTATGCGTTATTATTTTTTAAAATTTTGAATGTGCCTCCCCTCTTCCCTCCTTATAAAAGTCCTAATCCCATGCCAATCCTTCTTATTGACCATTCATTTTCAAACTTGGGCCCGTTTGCATTAACTTTTCTTAAAATTAATTTTTGAAGCTTAAAATTCCCGCTTGATCTAAAAGATAGGATATATGATAATTTCTTTTAGATAACTTGAGAGGTGATATTATATATGGACGTCAAAATTTTCATACTAATTTTCATACTAAAAGTGATGGCAGCAAAAGTTAGGAACCCCGGCCAACTTTTTTTACATTAATCATTTCTAGTATAAAAATTTTGATACGTGAAAGCATAATTTGGCTATTACTTTAAAAATATATGTAAATAAATAGTTTTCGAAAAGTGATTTAAAAAAAAAATAATGAAAATGGGCCTTTATCTTTCACGACAAAAAATAACCAACAAGCGTGTAAAGATTATAAACAATCAATTATGTAACAAAATGAGAGTTCAATTCATGAATGATAGCTTAGTTTTGTCTATTGAGAGAGGTATTTGAGAGTAATATATCATAGCATTGGTAATGAAGCCAACATACAAAGTATTTAAAAAATCGGGTCCCATCAAGGACAATTATAAATGTATTGAATTGAAAAATAGTTTGGAAAAATGCTACTTCACCTACCTTTTTCCATCCACTTCATATGGACTAATGGTCTTTATGATCTTCAAAGAATAAAAATATTGTATTTATTGACGTGAACCACACACCAAATGCGAATTAAGGTTGGTGGAAAAAGGTGCGTGAAATAGCTCACTTGCTAGTTTGTCAAATATCAGTACATTAATTTTTTCAATTTTTTCTACCCAAACCTAACATGATAAAAAAAAATAAAAATAAAAAAGAACAAAAGTGTTCTCAATTTTTTGAATGAGGACAAAGCACTAACAATTAATTAAAGTCCACCTCTCCTGTACCGAAAATTTGGCTTCCTCCCTATATATATATATTGGGAGTTTTCCCCGGGGACAAAAGGGTAGCAAACGAGAGGCTCGTGATTACAGCTGCAGTCTCTCCGACGTCTCAGTACTCTCTTCCCATGCATGGCAGTACTAGCTGTCCAAAAACTTCCAAATCATCCTTCTCACTTCTCAGAGTTTGGCCATGCATGCATGACTGCTTCCCGATTAAAGTTTTCCTGCCATATGCCCATATATATATATATATATATATATATATATATATATATTGTCCATATGTATTTTAACAGTTGCCTTTTAATTTGGTTGGTAAAAAAGGTCTTACAAGTTACAGCAGTCTTCCTTCCCCTATGGGCTGATAATATTGCATGTACTCCAATGGCATGGGGGCTAGTGTTCTTTTTCAAATGGTCATTCTTGACATAAAAGTTTCTATAAACACATACTGACTTTTGCGAAAGTAAGTATAAAATTTATAGGTAATTGTTGGATGAACACAATATTTTACGCAAGTATATATCATGTTAAATAAACTATATTGTTTTTTCTTTTTTCTGTTCAAAAGAATTCAACACACATTAATTGTCTATCTCATGGTAACTACTAATATTCTCACCAAGCCATATAGTAAAGGAAAAAAAAAAACAAAAAATGGATAGTGTGTGTTATATATTAAATTGAGAATTCAGTGTAATTATCATCTTAAAAAAAAACAAAAAAAAAGGATATATAAACTTTTTTCTTTGAATTTTGAATGAAATAGGCTTAATTATCATCTCCTTTTTGTTACAACATTTTCCAAATTTATATTTTTTAATTAAAATTGGGAGCATTTCAACAATTGTATGCTACTAATTAATCATGGCCAACCTCTTGTCATCGTACAAAATGGGTATTGCTGTCATGCTGCTGAAAATGCAAAT
>JAESVK010069415.1:267-13053 GCA_017140935.1 Hamamelis virginiana
TCCCTTCAGAGTGCAAGCAGATCTATCCGGAAGTATTCAGAGTACCTACTGCAGATCTTGGATCTCACTATGAAGAAGGGGCTTGCCATCCACATGGCAAAACTGGTCGGGGACTGGAGCCGTTCCCCTGATGAGGCCAAGGCAGGCCGAAACCAGTAAGACTACCGAGAGCGATGTAGACAGCACTTACAGCTGTAGAAGGAGGTGCACGTGAGCGTACACCAAAGGATCGGTGCATACCGAGCACTGAAGTACTTCAAGAGTGCAAGCAGATCTATCCGGAAGTATTCGGAGTACCTGCTGCAGATCTTGGATCTCACTATGAAGAAGGGGCTTGCCATCCACATGGCAAAACTGGTCGGGGATTGGAGCCGTTCCCCTGATGAGGCCAAGGAAGGCTGAAACCAGTAAGACTACCGAGAGCGATGTAGTCAGCACTTACAGCTGTAGAAGGTGGTGCGTGCGAGCGTACATCAAAGGATCGGTGCATACCGAGCACTGAAGTACATCAAGAGTGCAAGCAGATCTATCCGGAAGTATTCGGAGTACCTGCTGCATATCTTGGATCTCACTATGAAGAAGGGGCTTGCCATCCACGTGGCAAAACTGGTCGGGGACTGGAGCCGTTCCCCTGATGAGGCCAAGGCAGACCGAAACCAGTAAGACTACTGAGAGCGATGTAGTCAGCACTTACAGCTGTAGAAGGTGGTGCGCGCGAGCGTACACCAAAGGATCGGTGCATACCGAGCACTGAAGTATTTCAAGAGTGCAAGCAGATCTATCCGGAAGTATTCGGAGTACCTGCTGCAGATCTTGGATCTCACTATGAAGAAGGGGCTTGCCATCCACAAGGCAAAACTGGTCGGGGACTGGGGTCGTTCCCCTGATGAGGCCAAGGCAGGCCGAAACCAGTAAGACTGCCGAGAGCGATGTTGTCAGCACTTACAGCTGCAGAAGGTGGTGCGCGCAAGCGTACACCAAAGGATCGGTGCATACCGAGCACTGAAGTACTTTTGGTATCAGAGCCTGATGGAGGCTGTAATCCTTTGCGAGTGGCTGCTAACTACTTCTCTGTGATTGAGGGGGTCGCTGTTTATGTTCAGATCGCTGACTTGTAAGTCCCGCTAGCCGACGGACAGGCGTAGGGCAGATGAGGTAGGATGTGAGCAGAAACACACTTGATCGTGGGGTTGGAAGAGGTAGATCGCCACAGGAATGAAAACCTGATCATTAACTGGGAAGCAGCTAGACAGACGGCAACTGGCGGAAGACTATTGCTTCTGTGACGACGTCAAGGGCATCATACTGTGGGCCATACTGTACAAATGACAGTAGGATTGCTTTAACTTTCGGCGGGAGACAGGATGATGAGTGGTCGGGCCGACAATAGCTATATCACAGCAGGAACTAGACCCCACTACTGTGCTCGTGAATCTCCTGCTGAGAGCTTAAAAGGGGGCGGTGTCTCTCTTTTTGCCGTGGGAAGGGTGGTATATTATTCTGTGGTGGGATAAGGGGGGATAGGGTGGTCTCCTGACCATCCCAACCCCTGAGTCCCTTCAGAGTGCAAGCAAATCTATCCGGAAGTATTCGGAATACCTGCTGCAGATATTAGATCTCACTATGAAGAAGGGGCTTGCCATCCCCATGGCAAAACTGGTCGGGGACTGGAGCCGTTTCCCTGATGAGGCCAAGGCAGACCGAAACCAGTAAGGCTGCCGAGAGCGATGTTGTCAGCACTTACAGCTGCAGAAGGTGGTGCGCGCGAGCGTACACCAAAGGATCGGTGCATACCGAGCACCGAAGTACTTTTGGTTTCAGAGCCTGATGGAGGTTGTAGTCCTTTGCGTGTGGTTGCTAACTACTTCTCTGTGATTGAGGGGGTCGCTGTTTATGTTCAGATCGTCGACGTGTAAATCCTGCTAGCCGACGGACAGGGGTAGGGCAGATGAGGCAGGATGTAAGCAGAAACACACTTGATCGTGGGGTTGGAAGAGGTAGATCGCCACAGGGATGAAAGCCTGATCATTAACTGGGAAGCAGCTAGACAGACGGCAACTGGAGGAAGACTGTTGCTTCTGTGACGACGTCAAGGGCATCCTACTGTGGGCCATACTGTACATATGACAGTAGGATTGCTTTAACTTTCGGCGGGAGACAGGATAATGAGTGGTGGGGCCGAAAATAGCGGTATCACAGCAAGAACTAGACCCCACTACTGTGCTCGTGAATGGTTTCCTGCTGAGACCTTAAAAGGGGGCGGTGTCTCTTTTTTGCCGTGGGAAGGGTGATATATTATTCTGCGGTGGGATAAGGGGGGATAGGGTGGTCTCCTGACCATCCCGACCCCTGAGTCCCTTCAGAGTGCAAGCAGATCTATCCAGAAGTATTTGGAGTACCTGCTGCAGATCTTGGATCTCACTATGAAGAAGGGGCTTGCCATCCACATGGCAAAACTGGTCGGGGACTGGAGCCGTTCCCCTGATGAGGCCAAGGCAGGCCGAAACCAGTAAGACTGCCGAGAGCGATGTTGTCAGCACTTACAGCTGCAGAAGGTGGTGCGCGCGAGCGTACACCAAAGGATCGGTGCAAACCGAGCACTGAAGTACTTTTGGTTTCAGAGCCTGATGGAGGCTGTAGTCCTATGCGTGTGGTTGCTAACTACTTCTCTGTGATTAAGGGGGTCGCTGTTTATGTTCTGATCGCCGACATGTAAATCCCGCTAGCCGACGGACAGGCATAGGGCAGATGAGGCAGGATGTGAGCAAAAACACACTTGATCGTGGGGTTGGAAGAGTTAGATCGAAAGCCTGATCATTAACTGGGAAGCAGCTAGACAGACGGCAACTGGCGGAAGGCTGTTGCTTCTGTGACGACGTCAAGGGCATCCTAATGTGGGCCATATTGTATAGATGACAGTAGGATTGCTTTAACTTTCGACGGGAGACAGGATGATGAGCGGTGGGGCCGACAACAGCTGTATCACAACAAGAACTAAACCCCACTACTGTGCTCGTGAATGGTTTCCTGCTGAGACGGGCGGTGTCTCTTTTTTTTGCCGTGGGAAGGGTTGTATATTATTCTACGGTGGGATAAGGGGGGATAGGGTGGTCTCCTGACCATCCCGACCCGTGAGTCCCTTCAGAGTGCAAGTAGATCTATCCGGAAGTATTCGGAGTACCTGCTGCAGATCTTGGATCTCACTATGAAGAAGGGGCTTGCCATCCACATGGCAAAACTGGTCGGGGACTGGAGCCGTTCCCCTGATGAGGCCAAGCCAGGCCGAAACCAGTAAGGCTGCCGAGAGCGATGTTGTCAGCACTTACAGCTGCAGAAGGTGGTGCGCGCGAGCGTACACCAAAGGATCAGTGCATATCGAGCACTGAAGTACTTTTGGTATCAGAGCCTGATGGAGGCTGTAGTCCTCTACGTGTGGTTGCTAACTACTTCTCTGTGATTGAGGGGGTCGCTGTTTATGTTTAGATCGCCGACGTGTAAGTCCCGCTAGCCGACGGACAGGCGTAGGGCAGATGAGGCAGGATGTGAGCAGAAACACACTTGATCCTGGGGTTGGAAGAGGTAGATCGCCACAGGGATGAAAGCCTGATCATTAACTGGGAAGTAGCTAGACATATGACAACTGGTGGAAGACTGTTGCTTCTGTGACGACGTCAAGGGCATCCTACTGTGGGCCATACTGTATATATGACAGTAGGATTGCTTTAACTTTCGGCGGGAGACAGGATGATGAGTGGTGGGGCCGACAATAGCTGTATCACAGCAGGAACTAGACCCCACTACTGTGCTCCTGAATGGTTTCCTGCTGAGACCTTAAAAGGGGGCGGTGTCTCTCTTTTTTACCGTGGGAAGGGTGGTATATTATTCTGCGGTAGGATAAGGGGGATAGGGTGGTCTCCTGACCATCCCGACCCCTGAGTCCCTTCAGAGTGTAAGCAGATCTATCCGAAAATATTCGGAGTACCTGCTGCAGATCTTGGATCTCACTATGAAGAAGGGGCTTGCCATCCACATGGAAAAACTGGTCGGGGAGTGGAGCCGTTCCCCTGATGAGGCCAAGGGTGGCCGAAACCAGTAAGACTGCCGAGAGCGATGTTGTCAGCACTTACAGCTGCAGAAGGTGGTGCGCGCGAGCGTACACCAAAGGATCGGTGCATACCGAGCACTAAAGTACTTATATATATATATATATATATATATATATAATAACTTAGTACAAAAAGAAGTATCTCAACCTACCAAAGCGGATGATACTCCTTTGTTTAGACCACATGAAGTTCCCAAGAAAGCTAATAAGGAATTATCAAAAGATATTTTCAAAATAATTAATGAAAAACTAAAAAATATTGAAACAATTATGGGAACAGTCCCAGAAACACCTCAGCCTTCTAGAGATAAATCTCAGTCTTCTAAAGATAAAACTATTGCAGTGTTAGATAGAACTTATGAAGATACGATTTCTGATGAAGAAGGATTCTTACCAGAAGATAATAAACTTGAAATTACAAAATTCATCATACTCAACCTTTAAGAAGTTTCTATCCAAGAATCACCTTTCCTGATATGGCTATGGAAGAAAGAGGTTCTTTCCATCAAGCTTCATATTGTTTATCAACTGTTTTCTTATCTGCATCTCAGTCCGGGTAACAATGGTATCAAAGCCATAGGGAGTGAGTGGAAGCATGGGTTGACTGTAGCCTAGGATAGGTTTAAAGTCAGATTCGCCGACTGTAAGTCCCGCCGCAGGATCGTAAGTCGGGCAGTGAGGCAGGCTTTAGGCAGACCTTAGGTACCTAGGTTAGATCGCCGAACGAGGCAAACCTAGGGTTACAGCTGACATGAGTTTCCTTTCACGAACTCTGTCGAAGGCATCATCGTCCTCCCGAAAGGGAAAAGAAAAGGAAACTGTTAATAAACAAGAGACAAATATTAACATGAATAATGTAAACTTTGATTACTGGAAAATTCCCAAAGTTCCTGGAAAAGATATTTATCATCGGGGTACCTTTGAGTACTTTTCCGATCTAAATATCAAAACTGAAGAAAAAACTCTTAAGCTCAAAAATGAGTTCGAAACAATACAACTTTTTGATCAAGAATCGATCAATAGATATAAACAGGAAGGCTTTAACTTTCTCCATCTAGGACTTGTCCAAGTAGCATTTAAACCCTTAATGAGAGAGGTCTCAATATGTCCATAATTATGGCATTAAGAGATTGTAGACTGCTTAACTTTGATAAATCTATGTTAGGAGGAATAGAAGCTGGTCTACATGATGGACCTATTTTTTTTAACTGCTTTCCCAACTTCAGTGTAAGTCTTAAGGATGAACATATTATGAAGGTTCTTACCTTAAACTTACAAGTATATAATACTGAAACTCTGACAGGAGCTTACCCTATCATTCTACTTTCTAGAATAAGATACAAGGTTTTTACAACCTTTTTAGATCATAAAGCTAAAGTACTTTCAACTACAGGAGAAACCCTTTTATTACAAACTAATAAAACTGAACATGGAGAATTATTAACTCCTAAGAAGATTCGTTGGGATGAATTATCATTCCCACAAGAATGGAAATTCCCAAAAATTCTTCCTCCACCCAAACAGCCTGAAGTCATAACTTCTAAGATCAGAAGAATGGTAGAATACGATGATGGAAGTGTAGGAATCAGCTTTGTTCGTAGGAACATTGGAAGTTCCTTCCGACTTCCTTCTAATAATAATAAGATACCCTTAGAAGAGGCTAGATCTCTACATCTTCTATCCCAACTAGGATATATGAGCAAACAATTCCAGACTTAACTGGAGTTAGGAATTCAAGTATTCCCCAACCTTATTATACTACCACTCCTTCAGAACAAGACAGTAAAACTCAGGATAATGACAGTGAAAGTATGTCACCCACATATTCAAAAGTCGATCCTCAGCTTTATGTCTTAGAAAAAGATTTTGAAACAAATAAAAAACTTTTGAATGAAGACTTTTCAAGTAAAGATAATCGAAAACTGAGGAAAGCATATTTTAAAACATATACTAAAGAAGAAACTGAGTTTATTAGAGAACTTTATTATGATTTTATGAATACCCATAAAATTCAAATAAGTTTCTTTAATTGGCTTCAAATTCATGAAAGTAAAAAAGAATTAAATGTTATTACCAAAACTACTAAAACTTGGCACGTATCTCCAAATACTTTTAGAGAATCTATTCATCCGCCAGCTGAACAATTAGAGGTTCCTATAAGAGGAACCACAGTTACATCTTCTCCTTATAAGAAAGTATCTGAAGATAAGGAAATACCTAAAATTCTTGAACAAAATAATTTTACCAATCAACATCTTATAACTATAGGTGAACAACTCACTCGAGTTGAAAACTTAGTACAAAAAGAAGTATCTCAACCTACCAAAGCGGATGACACTCCTTTGTTTAGACCACATGAAGTTCCCAAGAAAGCTAATAAGGAATTATCAAAAGATATTTTGAAAATAATTAATGACAAACTAAAAAATATTGAAACAATTATGGGAACAGTCCCAGAAACACCTTAGCCTTCTAGAGATAAACCTCAGTCTTCTAAAGATAAAACTATTGCAGTGTTAGATAGAACTTATGAAGATACGATTTCTGATGAAGAAGGATTCTTACCAGAAGATAATAAACTTGAAATTAACAAAATTCATCACACTCAACCTTTAAGAAGTTTCTATCCAAGAATCACCTTTCCTGATATGGCTATGGAGGAAAGAGGTTCTTTCCATCAAGCTTCATATCAAGGGGGAATTATTTATGAATGGAACATAGATAATAAAACAGAATATCATATAATTAACACTCTCCAAGAAATGACAATGGTCTGTACTGCTTACGGAACCAAGAATCCAGACACCTCTGACCATACTATTGCCCAGGCACTAGTAGCTGGATTCACTGGCCAACTAAAAAGCTGGTGGGCTCATTATCTCAACCAAACAAAACGTGATACAATATTAAATGCTGTTAAAATTGATCGCTTAGGCATTTCAATTAAAAATGAAGATGGTGAAGATATACAGGATGCAGTTTGCAACCTTAATCTTCGCTATAACTAAACATTTTATTGGAGATCCTTCTAAACTTAAAGATAAAGATTCTGATCTTTTGTCAAATTTGAAGTGTCCTAAACTTGAAGATTTTCATTGGTACAAGGATATCTTTCTCACCAAAGTAATGATGAGAGAAGATTGTAGCCAACTATTTTGGAAAAAAAAAAATTTCTAGCAGGTCTCCCAACCCATTTTGGAGACAAAGTTAGAACAAAACTAAGAGAGCAAAATAATGGAACTATTCCATATGATGATCTTACATATGGTGATCTTATCATCACAATTCAAGCTGAAGGAATCGCTAGATGTACAGATTATAAACTCAGACAACAAGAAAAGAAAGATATAAAAGAAGGAAAGAAAGAGCTAGGTTCTTTCTGTGAACAATTTGGCTTTTCTTCTCAATCTCTAGCCCCTTCTACAATGGCTAAGAAGAAAGAGAAAAAAGCCAAAAAGAAAAGTGTTAAAACTAGTTCAAATAGTACAGCTTCTCCTTTAACTTCAAGAAAGAATTTTCGAAGGAATAATAGGAATAAGAAACCTGGTCAAAACTTTACTGAGAAATGGTTACAACCATCTTCCAATAAGACATCTTCTAGTAAACCTACTGGACCCTGTTTTAAATGTGGAAGAATGGGCCACATTTCTAGAGAATGTCCTATGAAACAAAAAATTAATGAACTTGATGTTTCAGATAAATTTAAACAAATACTTTCAAACCTCTTTCTCTATTCAGAAGAATCTGATATTGGAGAAGAAGGACTTCAAATAGATGAAATTTATTCTTCAACTGAAGAGGATAATAATCGTGATGAATCTGAAGTTGAAATTAAAGATAACTGTAAGTGTATTAATATGTTAACTAAAGAACAAAGTATTCTTATTGACTTTATTGATGAGATCAAAGATCATGAGAAGCGAAAAGAATTTCTTATTAGACTTAAGAAAGATCTCGAACAGAACTGTAAACAACCACAAACTAGTAAAACCACTTATGATCTAAAAGAAACCTTTGATAGGTTTAAACCTGAAAAATCAAATAATAATGTAACCATAAAAGATCTTCAACTAGAATGTATACAGTTAAGAAAAGACTTAAAAGAATTAACGCTTAATAGTGAAAGGGATATCAGTGACTTAAGAATAAAAGTCACTAGACTCTTATTACAGAATCAGGCTTCTTCCTCTAAAAACTCCCCTTCTCTAACCGGCAAAAGTGAAGCTGAAGAATCAGATTCTGAGACTTCAGATAATGAAGAACCAGAAACTGAAAAAGATCCTTATCTCCATCTGTTAACTAGAATTAATTACCAGAAATGGCATGTTAGACTAACCATTATTATCAATAGAGAATACGAAATTGATAATATAGCATTGATTGATTCTGGTGCAGATCTCAATTGTATTCAAGAAGGACTAGTTCCATTTAAATACTTTGAGACTACAAAGAAGAAATTGAATGCTGCAAATGGTAATAAACTCAACATCAATTATAAATTAACAAATGCACATGTTTGAAATGGAGGAGTCTGTTTAAAGACACCTTTCTTACTTGTAAAAGATATTGGACAAAATGTAATTTTAGGAACTCCATTTCTAAATCTAATTCAACCATTCCAGGTTGATAATAAAGGCATACAGGCTAATTTTAAGGATAAACAAATTGTCTTCCAATTTATTAGCCCTCCACAATTAAAAGACTTAAATCTTTTAAAAACTTTATCAATTCTACCAGAATTGAATGTAATAGAAAGAAGAACTAACCAACTATTCTTTTTTAAAAAAAGAGATTGCTCATAGAAAGGTTGAAGAACAATTAACTCATAGAATTATTCAACAAGAGATTGGGACTTTCCAAAAGAAATTGGAATCTGAAGTTTGTTCTGATCATCCCAATGCTTTTTGGGAAAGAAACAAACATATTATTAAATTACCTTATATAAAAGACTTTCAAGAAACTAATATACCAACCAAGGCTAGGCCTATTCAAATGAAAATAGAACTCTTAAAACACTATATTGAAGAGATCAAAGATCTTTTAAAAAAGAAATTAATTAGGCCAAGCAAGTCTCCTTGGAGTTGTGCAGCCTTTTATGTTCAAAAAGCTTCTGAACTTGAAAGAGGAATTCCCAGACTTGTAATCAATTATAAACCCCTTAACGATGTATTACAATGGATTAGATATCCATTGCCATACAAACAAGATTTAATTCAGAGACTTTCTAACACTAAAATATTTTCAAAATTTGATATGAAGTCTGGATTTTGGCAAATCCAAGTTCGTGAAGAAGATAAATATAAAACTGCATTCACAGTTCCATTTGGGCATTTTGAATGGAATGTAATGCCATTCGGATTAAAAAATGCACCTTCAGAATTCCAAAATATTATGAACGACATATTCACTCCATATATTAATTTTACAATTGTCTACATTGACGATGTTCTTGTGTTTTCTAACTCCATTGAACAACACTGGAAACATCTTAATATTTTCTTTCATGCTATCAAAACTAAAGGTTTAGTCTTATCTGCTAAAAAAATAGAACTTTTTAAAACTAAGATTAGATTCCTAGGATTTAATATCCACCACGGAACTATTCTTCCAATTGACAGATCCATTGATTTTGACAATAAATTTCCGGATATCATCAAAGATAAAACTCAACTTCAAAGATTTTTGGGATGTTTGAACTATATCTCAAATTTCTTCCCAAATTTAAGCCAACTCTATGCCCCTCTTCGAAAAAGATTGAAAAAAGATCCTCCAGCTTGGACGGATGAACATACTCAACTTATTAAGACTATTAAACAACAGGCCCCTAAGCTTAAGTGTTTAAACGTAGCCTACTCCAAAGCCTTTAAGATTGTCCAAACTGATGCTTCAGGGGTAGGGTTTGGAGGAATTCTGCTCCAAAGAGAAAATGATAAAGAGAAAATAGTTCGCTATCATTCAGGAACTTGGAACCCAGCACAGCAAAACTATTCAAATATCAAACAAGAAATTTTGTCCATCGTTTTATGCATTACAAAATTTCAAAGTGATATTTTAAACCAAAAATTTTTAGTCCGCGTTGATTGCCAAACGGCTAAATCTGTTTTACAAAAAGATGTAAAAAACTTGGCATCAAAACATATTTTTGCCCGTTGGCAAGCAATATTATCTATTTTTTATTTTGAAATAGAATATATTAAGGGAGAAATGAATTCTGTCCCAGACTTCCTAACTAGAGAATTCCTCCAGGGAGATCGAAATCAAGATGTCCACTAGAGGAAGAGGAAGGGGCAGGCCAGCTGCCCCACCAACGGTTCCACCAAGAACTCGTGCAACTAACCCTGAGAGTTCTTTAGCTCTCACCACAACTCCAGAATACTATTCCCAAACAAGCTCGGGAAAAAAGAAATCTTGGGCAGATATTGCTGAAGATGAAGATATCAGAGCTTCTGAACAGCAGGTTGATAATCTTCTCAATCCTCAACTCAGCACTCTAGAAAGATGGGCTAATCAAGCAACAGCTTATAAACAATATTCACCAGAACAGTATCTTGCCCTTTCTAAGGATCAAGGTACATCATCAGCAATTGTTAAAAATCAAACATTTGCTGAAGCAACTACCTCAAGTCCTTCCAAACAGGTAATGGCCACTACTAACTCTACTCAAAGAACTCTTCAAAAACATGAGCAATTTGATATTGCTCCCCCACCAAAATCAAAATATTTTCAAAAAACTGATCAACTTGATCTTTTCCCATTGGAAAAAGAATTTGCAGGAGTGGGAGCAATAGAAATTGCAAACAAAGTTTCTTCAAAGAAATTCCAGTTTCATCCCTGGGAATTTGATAAAACTCAAAAGTACTTTGAATTTATTTTAGTTGATACAAAATCAGCTATTTTCAAACACCATTTTGACAAAAATGATACTAGTATCATAACTCATTCAACTTGCTGAATCCTTCGGATTCTTTCTCTTTCCGAATGGAATCAAGATCCATTCAAACCAAGGGGATTTTCTGTCAACTTCCAACCAGCCTTCTTTAACTTTCATGACTTTCAACTCGCCTGGTATAATACTTTTTATTTCCAGAATCAAAGTTATCGTCATACATTGATGATTTTCTTTGATAGAACTTTCAAACTTGATGTACCAAACTGGTTCTTGGATTTGTGGGATTTAATAGGTCCTCTACCAGAAATCCTCCCTTCCAAGGTTCTTGAAGGATATCAGATCTTTCAAGAAAAAATTCGTCCCCCAACTCTTCAGATTAACTATCCTAAATTGTTACTATATTATGGTCATTTTTGTTTGGCCTGGACCATGTGTTGGAAATATGAACTTGTCTCATATGATCGAATCCCTAGGCTAGTCCGGAGATTCTCGGTCAAATGGTGGGATGGATCTCATTCAGATCATATCCAGCCAGAACGAATTCAGAACTGGTTCAAACAGCACCCAACAATTTGCAGTTCAGGATCCGCTGATGCTGCAAAGGTTCTGTTAGACAAAAATAAGATCATGCACAAACTTGCAATGTCTTCTACAATTTCTAAAAAGGAGTTGAAGAATCAGCTTCTTGCAGCCCTTTCAGAAATAGAAGATGACAACAAATCAGAAGACTCAACTGAATCAACAGCAGAACTTGGCCTTGATGATGATGATGACTTTAGGCCTTCAGATTGTTTGTTTAACTAAAAATACTGTATTTCCTTGGTAGTGGATTTGTCTCCATACAGGGTAAATTAGTTTTAACTCTACATCGAAAGTGGATTTGTCTCCACTCGGTTGTTTAACTCGTCAGGCGCAGAAAGGAGTCACGCGTGACATCCCAAGACAAGAAACAATTATTACTACAGTAAAAGTGGTTACTGTTTGGCACTGTAGCAGTAATTAAAAGTCAAAAGTTAACTCAACAGTCGATCATGTGACCGACATCCAACACTGTAGTCATGTGAAGGCATGATTACCTTTAACTTTCGGATGCCTTTCCTTTTCCTATTTAAGGAGATCGAATTACGTTCTCAACTCAGAGTTTGTTTACCCCTTCAACTTGTAAACCTCTTCTGAACCCCATCTAGATTGTAATCCTTTCTTCTGGAGTTCAGATACTTTCCAGTTCTAACTATCTCCCGAACTTTGTAAGTTTTTATTTATCAATATATAAATTGAAACTTTTTGAATTCTTTCAATTATCAACTGTTTTCATTATAGATCTTAATATTTGAATATTGTTTATCAACTGTTTTCTTAATAAAAAAGAAATTAATTGATACCATTATTACTCGGACCGAGATGCAGATAAGAAAACAGTTGATAAACAATATTCAAGTATTAAGATATATAATGAAAACAGTTGATAATTGAAAGAATTCAAAAAGTTTCAGTTTATATATTGATAAATAAAAACTTACAAAGTTCGGGAGATAGTTAGAACTGGATAGTATCTGAACTCCAGAAGAAAGGATTACAATCTAGATGGGGTTCAAGAGAGGTTTACAAGTTGAAGGGGTAAACAAACTCTGAGTTGAGAATGCAATTCGATCTCCTTAAATAGAGAAAGGAAAAGCATCCGATAGTTGAAGATAATCATGTCTTCACATGACTACAGTGTTGGATGTCGGTCACATGATCGACTGTTGAGTTTTCTTTTGACTTTTGATTACTGCTACAGTGCCAAACAGTA
>JAESVK010069416.1:0-18646 GCA_017140935.1 Hamamelis virginiana
TATTACAGGCCCCGCAGCCATCTTCTTCTTCTTCTTCTGATTCCACCGAGTTGAAGTTGCTTTGTTTCTATTTAAGCTGTATTAGGCGGTTGGGAGGAGTGTTTCCCATTAATGTTTTGAATAAGTAAAGTTTTAAAGGCAAATCAAATTATTAAACACCGGTCCAAATCACTAAGGACCAATTAAACATTCAAAGTCAAAGATGGATGGCACCATTAAATCTGACCACAAATTCATACATATTATACAATACCAAACATTCAAAGTCAAAGATGGATGGCACGGCAAATCCTGACCACTTATATTTATATTTATAGAAAAGATATAGAGTACGTACGAACTCGATAAAGACGAGAGGGAGGCGTATGATAATAAATATGGGACACGTTTTTCTTACTATTTTTTTTCACCATTATTCCTAACATTCGTTTTCAAAACGCTAATGTCGGTTTAATATTTTGAGAAACTGAATGTTGAATTAGATACTTTTCTTAAATATATATATCATGTATGCAAAAAATTTCAGTAATCCAACGGTTGGTTTCCAAATTATGTTATTATGAAAAATTATTATAACTAGAAATATTGAAGTTTTTTACGGTAAGATTTTTAAAAATCTGACCGTTAGATTAATGTGATTTTTGGCATGTATGACTTGTATAAGAAGAGTATTTAATCCAATTGTCAATTTCTCAAAATAGTCAACCGACATTAGTGATTTGAAAATGAATGGTAGAAATAATGGTAAAAAGATTAGTGGTAAAGGGAACTATATGGGGCAGGTTCCTCTAACCATTGTTTTTACCATTATTTCTACCATCCATTTTCAAAACACCAATGTTGGTTGAATATTTGGAGAAACCGACCGTTGAATTAGATATTCTGCTCATATATATTACATATGCCAAAAATCACAGTGATCCAATGGTTATTTACCATTATTTCTACCATCCATTTTCAAAACACCAATGTTTGTTGAATATTTGGAGAAACCGACCGTTGGATTAGATATTCTGCTCATATATATTACATATGCCAAAAATCACAGTGATCCAATGGTTAGTTTCTGAAAAATGTAACTGTGAAAGATTATTTTAATTATAAACATTATAATTTTTTAATGTGAGATTTTTTAAAATCTAACCATTGGATCAATGTGATTTTTGGTATATATTACTTGTATAAGAAGAGTATCTAATCCAACGGTCGGTTTCTCAAAATATTCGACCTACATTGGTGTTTTGAAATAGAATGGTAGAAATAATGGTAAAAAGAATGGTTAGGCCGGGAAACCTGTCCCTATATATATGTGTGTGTGTGTGTGTGTGTGTGTGTGTATCAACAAAATAAACCAATTCACAAATGACTAGATATATAGTGAAATGATCTAGTCAGCTATAGTTAACTTTAACTAAAATCAGTTAAGAAATCAAAGCCCTTAGATTTAATTTCTTTTCCCATTGAATCATGCATTAAGTTAAAAAAAATCCAATGGCTTGGATTTTTTAGATGATTTAAATAAAGTCAGCTATAGGTGACTAGATTATTACTCTAGATATATATACATCCACCATTAAAATTAAAAATTGTTGAACCACATCACAGGAGCACAAACTCTCAAATCAAAAATAAAGAGTAATTAAATTGTATATTGAATAACATGAAAGAAATGTTTTCCCAAGTCCGAGCTTTTTGCTTGAACAACTCCTTACTTTGTGTAGCAGCGGGATATTGGAACTAGAATTGAAAAGGGATAACTTCCTCGAACATGTTGATTATCAAAAGACAATGCAATGAACAAAGGACTTCCACGCGATCTGTTGACTTTCTAAGAAAAGGTACTAGACTATGGGTATCTAGATTTCGTTGATTCACAAAGAATACTGAAGACTAGGCATCTAAGATTCGTTGATTCACCAAGAATGTCGAATATTATGGTTGAAGAGAAATCTCTCAAAAAAAAAAAAAAAAAAAACTTTATTAATCATCAAAAACTTTATTGCCATGAAGGCTACAAGCATATTTATAAAGAAGACAAACCCTAAAACAACTAAACCCTATCTAAAATATAGAAATAAATATTATTCCCGATTTTTTTATTTGAGCAATTCTAGTGATCCCGTCTATTATTCCCGTTTTATACTCCCGTCCATATGTTTAAGTGCAACATCAGCACAGTGAAAATATCCCTGAGTGTATTTTTACTGTCCAGATTATATTTTCACTATCCACATTGTATTTTTACTATCCTGGGTACATTTTTACTGCCATTGTTTTCTTTTTCTTTTTTTTGGTTTTCATTGGCTAACAATAAATAAGAAGACGCATAAGGTTCTTTTTGGGTTTTTACTGTTTTTTTTTTTTTATTTTTACTGTTTTTTTTTTTTATTTTTACTGTGCCTTGTTTTTTTTTTCACTGTCTTTGTTTTTTATGAGCACAGTGAAGAAGAAATTTTTATTGTCTTTTTTTATGAGCACTGTGAAGAAGATGAAGAAGAAGAACTTCGCATAATCCGACGAAAATCCCGCATGAGTTGAGGTTTGGCAACGGTGTTGCTGTTGCAGACTTGAACGACTCACTCCTCTCTCCCCGGTCCAAGTCAGTTATGACTCCGATGCCCACTTTTCAGTCATGGCAGCTCCCCTCGCACAATCCGACGAAGGAAATCTGACCATGGTAGCTCAGATTTAAAATCCTATACGATCTGCATGGCAGCTCCCCTCGCACAAACAAATTATTAGAACCTTAAAACCTATTAAAACCCTAGAATATTAAAACCCTAATATTGCAAAATAATAATAAAATTCTTATACGATCTGCATCACTTTGTTCTGAGCAAGTCACCAATCATTTTCACAACAGATGATATTACAGGCGCAGCCATCTTCTACTTCTTCTATTACTTCTATCACCAAAACAGCAAGAAAGGTGCTCCTGTGATGTGTTTCCTTAGAGATTGAGGGTTTTTTTTTTTTTTTTTTAGTATTATTACAACTGTTACTGACTTTGTTTTAATTTTTATTTATATTTTTTCATTATTGTTATTAATTTTGATATTTTCAACTACGTACTAAATTCCTATTAGTTTAGTGTACAAATAAATGACTAATTAAAGACACTGATCTTATCTTCCGGAGGGGCATGCATGGCAGATGGGTTTCTTCATGGTGGCACTTTTTATTTTTTTCAACAACTACATAAAATTAATCTGAACCTGCTTTCTTTCTTTTGTTTTTCCGGCCCACCCACTAATTACTTCAATAATTAACAATGGAAGGGGAAGCATTGTCCGATTATGCAATGTGCATGTTATTATTATATAGGAGAAAATTCACTTTGCACTCCTGTACTAAGTGCCAAAAATACTTTGTATCCCTATATTTTAAAAGTGAACAATTGGCCCCCTGTACTTTCAATTTTTGGCAGATTAGCGATTCTGTTAATTAGCCGTCTATTTTTTTAACGGAACAATTGTCACGTGACATCACGTGACTGTAAAATGACGAAAATGCTCATTTCACCCATGAACACACTGTTATCCCCACATCACCCTATTTTGCCACATCAGCTAACCAAAATAAAAAAAGAAAAAAAAGGAAAAAGGAAAAGCCAGAAGAAGAACAAGACGACTGAGAAGTTGAGAAGCTAGAAAGGGAGTGGCAGCTAGAGATGATGACAACACCGGTGGTTGGAAGCCGGTGATGTCGCCGGCAATGGGAATAACACTCCATTTCCCATAAATTTAAGTCCTAGCTTCCATGTTTCACTGAATCGTTGTGTTTTTTTGAAACATCGATATAACGGAGGAGAGAAAGAGAGGGGTTATCTGAATAGAGGAGAATGGCGCTTTGTATGCCATCCTGTTGCTGCAACAACGAATCATCTCTTCTTCTCGAAGGAGCAGGTGCAGAAGGTACCGCCGCTACCGCCGATGATGCTGACCGGCTGTTTCCTAAATGCTTGCACACCACTCTTAGACCTGCTGGATATTCCCCTGTTTCTGTGTCTTCAAGTTTGCTACGGAAGTGTTGAGTGGCCAAAGGTGCCACAGTTGTTATTGGAAAGATCAGTAACCCACTAGTAACCCACTGGGGACTAAGATCAAATCAAGGTCTTGTTTTTGGAAAGCCATTTTAATTGCTTTGGCATGCCTTCTGGACAAGATTAATTTATGTGGAAGAATTGAGGGGTTTAAATCTCAAGATTTTTATGTTTATTATTAATCTCCAAAAAAAAAGAAATCCAAGAGTTTATATTTGTGTTCCCTCAAGAAATCATCAAGTTGGCAACTGCACACGTATGGTTTGAAGTTGGGGGGGGGGGGGCGTGCCAGAAAGGTTGACCTCACACCGTTTCAAGGTAAAATATTGGTTCGAAGTTAATCGAGCCACAATAATATAATCAGACAATTGTAGGAATTTGGTGTCGCCTCAATGAAGAGGACTTTTAATTAATAATTCAAGGCAAAACAATTCAAATAACTTATGATGAACAAGTAAAACAATAGATAAAACGAATCGAAGAAACCACATAATTATATTATTACCTCCATTTTTTGGTAAAGTAAGAATACATCTCTGTTAAAGTCCTTTGAAGCAATCAGACAGAAGAAGATAGACGAGAAAGAGAGAGAGATCTTAGAAGAAAAGGATAGAGAGATAAGGGAGAGAGATCTTAGATGAATACTGAGTATGGGGTGAGGAAAAGAAGTCTTAAGTTAACTGATACATTGAGATGAGAAGAGAAAAATAAAGATATGCATAAACACGTGAGTCTTGTGTGGTTGTGGAACCCTTTGCATGGAGAGTCCTTCATCTATTTATAGACTTGAGAGGTAACTACCTTCAATTCGTATCAAATGAGGTGTTGACAAGTATCAAGTGCTCCTGCAACATGTTTGGAGTCCATATGTACTGCTGTGATGAAGTTTTGCTGCATAATGATTAGTTTGAAGCTTCTGATTATCTGTCTTCAACCCAATCTGGAACTTCCACTTTTCTGTAAAAATCTGTTTTCTGACTTGAATAACTGCTGCAGACTTATTTTAAATGTTTGAGAATGAAAATCTATCATTCTCTTATAAAAAACTACCAAAACATGTTTAAATATTCAACAAATAACCACCTTTGGCAGTTATTTGATGCATTCTCTTATAAATAACAATTAAAACATATTTAATATATAAAAAGTAACTGCTACAACAGTTATTAGCAGTTACTTGCTGCATTCTTTGATGTAAATATATTTAAAACATGCTTAAATGTTCAAAAGATAACCGCCAAAGCAGTTTTTTGCGGTTACTTGAAGAGAACGTGAGGGAATTCTATTTTTTTCTCCGGATTATTCACCTTAAAACTGACTTGGACATGTGTCCTTCATTAATTGGTAAGTCATTTAGCCAATTAAACTCATTCTTTAATTGGTTACAAGGCATTTTTTCATTGGCCATTTATTTTATGGTGTAAACAATTTGTTTAAGGTGTTCGACTTTTTCTCAAATGAGGTGCTAAGACAACTTGCAATCTTGAAATTCCAATTCAGCTTTTGATTTCAATTTATGTGGATCCAGTAGAAAATGTAGAAAGTATTGATTAAATATATGTCTTTATAATCTGTTAACTACAGTACAGACTCTCTGCAATATACACCTCTATCTATCTATCTCACTTTATATATTTGGTCTGATTTGTTTGTATTGATGGTGCAATGATAGGTTTCAAAGGGGTCTGAAGAGAAAGCCCATGGCTTTGATCAAGAAGTTGCACGAGGCGGTAAGTAATTTTACAGTTGTTTTTATTTCCTTTTGATAATAGTGCGATTTGTGCTTGGAGCTTGTAATTTTGTCTTGATGTGGATGATTTTGTTTTATTTTCATATGATTTGGGTGCTTGGTGATGATTTGCTAGAAGCAAAGGACCATGACCAATCCGTACGGCCACCGCTAGAAGCAGAGGATAGTGTGAAGTCGAACTCTCGCTCACCTTCCTCTGTTCCCGTAGACACAACGTCAACGTCGTCGCCTTCGTCTTCGTCTTCCTCGTCGTCTTCTTCACCGTTAATGTCTCGACGGTTGATGTTACCGTCTTCGTGGCTTTCTTGCTCATCTCCTCCACCTTTTGCTTCGTCTTCTTCAAGCACTTTGAACTCCAAGTCAAAGAAAATGCATTTGTTGGTGTTAAGATTCCTAATGCAACAGAGGGTCAGGGTACATTGGGAAAATCAAAATTTATTAAACACCATAAACCACCGTAAGCCCTCATGCCAAATTTTGATAGTGCAGGTGTTTAATTATTTACTTTTAAAGTGCAGGGGTGCAAAATATTTTTGGCCCTTAGTACAGGGGTGCAAAGTGTATTTTTTCCTCTTATATATTATATATAGGCCGGTTGCAAGAAAGAATAGACAATAGATAGGAACATCTAACTGGCCATCCAACTACAAATATATGTATATATAGAAATGCTAATATCAGATGCATCTGATGCGAGATGCATCAAGTGACCTGTTGTAGGTGGAGTTGTAGAGCATACTTTGAAAAGGTGACCATTAGATTAGATATTCCTCTTATGAGTGTCATGCCTATATATATATAGTTGGATGGCCGATTAGATGTTTGGTTAGATCAGAACTTCTAATATCAGGTGCACCTGATGCTTCTTGCATCAAGTGCCCTCTTATAGAGCCACTTACGATAAAGTTTTTGAAAAACTGACCGTTGGATTAAATACTCATATCATGTATGTCATATCTGCCAAAAATCACAGTGATCCAAGTGTTGTTTTTTGAAAAATGGCTGTGAATTTCTGTGATCGCTATATGCGGAATTTATGCTTACATAAGTGAGATTCGAAGGAATGAAGGATTGTATTTCAAGTTTAGTGGGGTCCATGACCGTTCTATTAATATATTCATTATCATCATAATTTAATTAATCTAAATGTAAAATGACTTAATTTCATTTTGGTAGTTTTCAATTTCACCAAATTGATTTTTAATTAAGTGATGCTAATATGAATTGTGTCAAATTCTTGATAATTTTCCATCAAATTTTTTGGGTCAAGGAACAAATTAATCAAAGAACACAAACACATGTCAATTTCCTTAAGTAAAAGAGGATAGTAATTGAAAAACATTATGAAGGAAAAAAAAAAAAAAAAAACCTTGTAAGCCTTCCTTGCCCGACTCACGTGGCTTGATGGGGTCCCTACAATTTATGATTTCAATTATTTTATTCATGTTATTTACATGTCGGTGTGAAGATGCAAAGCGGCTGGCAACCAAGGATTCATGACATTTATTTCAAAATTAACTTATTTTCATTCAAACTTAATTCCCAAACTAACATTTCAATTGAATCGTCCTTAACCGACAATCTATGCAACATTTATTAGGAAGGATAGATCTGGACCGTCCACCATGCTCTTCGTTGGGATCTAGCATGGTGCTCATGGGCGACGTTGCCCAGGAGGACTTTACTCTATATATATATATACACACACACAAAAATGATAAAGTCAGGCCAGCCTGACTGTGAAAAATCAATTCCCAAAAATAAACAAAATCCTCAATCTCCAATTTATCTAATAATTACCAATATTGTTAAGAATCCCCAATCCACTTTATGTCACTTCAACATCAGGCATGTCATCCATTCATTTTGCGCTTTCCAAGAACATCAAATCAATTAAATCTTGTCTACTCTATTGGGTATTCTTAGTAATATTGAGGATTGATGATTATTTGTAATTTTGGTGATCCTTTGTATTATTGGGAATTGGGGATTATACACAAAATTGGGAATTGTGTTGATTTTTGGTGACTCTTCAATTTTTTTTAATTCATCCATACAAAAATTTTGACCATTTCAATACTAAAATTGTAAATACTCATATAAGTGGAGGGTATTTATGTCCTAAAAAAATATTTGTGTAATTAGTTTTGGATCGAGTTCATAAGCGTAATATTTCGAAAACTTATGATTATTCATAAAAATTATCCAATATTTATTTATCAAAGGTAAACTTGACCCATATATATATATATATATATATATATATATATATATATATATATATAGATAGGGGAGTCTGCCATCTTCTACTTCTACTTCTACTTTTAGCTTATAGTTCTTCCACCAATATTTAAGTCCGTACGTAGCCTGTAGCAGACATGTGGGAGGAGTGTAGAAGATTCAGCCACTGGCCCTGACTGCTTTTATACTTGACAACACTTAATTGGTGGGTTATATCTCAAATAAAGCATTCTCTAGCAAGCTTATAATATTTGAAACGAAAAAGAAAAAAAAAATTTGAAAAGGTAAATATGAGATTAAAAAGTAGCGTATTGGATAAATTTATTTTTCATTTTTCTTTTGTTAAAAAGTGGCAGACATGCATGATGAAAGTTGATAATGCGTAAATGGGATTACACTAAGCTAGCTTCATACAATCAAATGGGAGGGGAATCCAATGAAAATCACTAAATAATTAGACCAACATTCAAAGTTAAAGATGCATGGATGAGTCCACAATATTTGGTGAGATTGTGATTGTGGGCCAAACATGTCGTTGAATAATAACTCCATATATTAATTGCATCAATTTGCTTTCCACATCCTTGTGATATGAATCCACTATTTGGCTCATCAATTCATCCCAATCCACAAACCTCACACTCTCAGGGTGGAGTGAAAAAGCCCAAGGGCAAGTGTTTTCACTGCAAACAGTCAGGGCATTAGAAGAAGCAGTGTCTAGTTTATCTCAGCAAAATGAAGAACCAAAGTAAATCTTTTTCACTAGTTGTTGAGACATGTTTAGCGGTGTTATCTACCAGTACCTGGTGTGTAGATACGGGAGCCACTAACCATGTTTGCAATTCTTTGCATGGATTGCAGGAAACCAGGCAGCTTAGTGATGGGGAGATTTAACTTCATATGGGCAATGCTACGAAAGTGGCAGCAGTTGCAGTTGGAGATTTTTATTTAAATTTTGGTAGAGACAGAATTTTGATATTAAATGATTGTTTTTATGTACCTTCCATTAGAAGGAATTTGGTTTCAGTTTCTAGTTTGGTTAAAGACGAATATTCTATTTATTTTGATAATTTAGTGACTATTAAATTTAATAAAAGTTTTATCTGTTCTGGTTCATTAGTAGATGATCTTTATATTATTAATCATGTCTCTCCAACACTGCAACTTAATGAATTGAATAACACTAATTGTTTACCATGTAAGAGAAAGAAACTTTCTGAAATGAACCAAACCTATCTTTGGCACTTATGCCTCGGTCATATTAATCTAAAACGGATTTCAAGACTGGTTCAAAATGGACCATTAGGTTCATTAGAAGTGGAGGCACTTCCAGTCTGTGAATCCTGCTTAGAAGAAGATAAGATGACCAAGCGGCATTTTTCAGCCAAAAGCTATAGAGCCAAAGAGCAATTGGAATTGGTTCACTCTGATTTGTGTGGACCCATGACTATCCAGGCTAGAGGTGGCTTTGAGTACTTCATGACCTTCATTGATGACTACTCAAGGTATTGATACATTTATTTGATGCGCCGTAAGTCCGAAGCTTTTGAGAAATTCAAAGAGTATATGGCGGAAATAGAGAAGCGTCTGGGTAAATGTATCAAGACACTACGATCTGATTGTGGTGGTGAGTACCTCTTAGGAGAATTTACTGATTACTTATCTGTAGAGGGGATTACATCCCAGTTGTCTGCACCTCGTACACCACAACAAAATGGTGTAGCAGAAAGAATGAACAGGACTCTTATGGATATGGTGAGATCTATGATGAGTTATTCAGATTTACCTGATTCATTCTGGATATATGCACTTGAAACAGCAGCATATATTCTGAACTTGGTACCAACTAAGTCAGCACCTACTACTCCCACAGAACTTTGGACTGGGCGTAAGCCTAGTCTAAGACATGTTCGGATTTGGGGTAGTCTAGCACATGTGCTGAAAGGGAAAACAAATAAGTTGGAATTAAGAACAGAAGTTTATTTATTTGCTGGATATCCTAGAGGAACAAAAGGTGGTTTATTCTATAGTCCTAAGGATCAGAAGGTCATTGTTAGCACCAATGCCCGATTCTTAGAAGAATACTATGTAATGAACCACAAGCCCAGAAGTAGAATTGTTCTAGAACAATTGAGAGGAGATAAACCAGTACAAACTTCTTCAATACCTGTAGTACAAGAGGAAACACCACATGAAAGTGTTCTTGATATCCTATTGCCTCGTCGTAGTGGGAGGATTGTTGAGACTCGTGCTGATACTGAACCTTGTGGTCCTACCATCAACATGCCAGTTTCACAACCAGAGCAACATGTCCATGATGGTACACAAGGATCAACATCTGCACAGCGTATCACTGATAGTGCACAGCCACAGGAAGTGTCTTATCATAGTGGGAGGGTTATTCATCGACCTTTACGGTATACGCTCTTGGGAGAGTCATATGACATGATCCATGATGAGCTAGATACTGATCCATGTAACTATGATGAAGCACTTAAAGATAAAGATGCAGATCTTTGGCAAAAGGCTATGAAATCTGAGATGGAGTCCATGTACTCTAATCAGGTTTGGGATCTTATAGAACCACCTGAAGGGATAAAATCCATTGGATGCAAGTGGATCTATAAGAAAAAGAGAGGAGCGGATGGAAATGTTGAAACCTTTAAGGCAAGGCTTGTAGCAAAAGGGTTTACTCAGAAAGAAGGGATCGATTATGAGGAAACTTTTTCGCCGGTAGCCATGCTTAAGTCTATCCGGATTCTCTTATCCATTGCAGCTCATTTCAATTATGAAATTTGGCAAATGGACGTCAAGACAGCATTTCTTAATGGGTATCTTGACGAGTGCATCTATATGATGTAACCAGAAGGTTTAAAGCAAAAAGTCAAAATCACATGTTGTGCAAGCTTAAGAAATTCATTTATAGACTTAAGCAAGCATCTAGGTCTTGGAATACTCGTTTTGATTAAGCTATAAAATCTTATGGTTTTGATCAATGTCCTGATGAGTCCTGTGTGTACAAAAAGTGTGATGGAAGCGTGGTGGTGTTCTTAGTACTATATGTGGATGATATCTTGCTCATTGGAAATGATGTAGGGGTGTTATCTTCAGTAAAGGTATAGTTATCCAGCCAGTTCGATATGAAAGACTTGGGAGAAGCCAGTCACATTCTTGGGATTAATCTTTTGTGAGATCGCAAGCAAAGGATGTTGGGCTTATCACAAACTACTTATATCGATCAAATTCTTGCCCGCTTTAGCATGCAGGATTCCAAGAAAGGTTTTCTTCCTTTCAGGCATGGAATCACTCTATCCAAGGATCAATGTCCCAAAACATCATATGAGATAGAGAAGATGAAGGCAATTCCTTATGCATCTGCAGTAGGAAGCTTCATGTATGCAATGCTTTGCACTAGACCTGACATCTGCTTTGCTGTTGGCATGGTCAGCAGATATCAGTCTAACCCTGGGCAAGAACATTGAACAGCTGTAAAACATATAATCAAGTACCTGAAAAGGACTAGAGAATATATGTTGGTTTACCAGGTGGTCGCGCCACGGCGAGGGAGGTTAATTCCTCGCCACGTGCCAAGATTTAAAAGATTTATAATACCACACTCGAGCTAAAGTTTAACCTCAATTCGATGAATCAGGGGGAGTGCGGGTCGTCCACAGAGAACGTTTGTTGAATCAAGTTAAGAGTTTATAAGAAGCTAAACTAGTGAGTATGATTTCAAAGTTGATTGATTGATTGGTTGATTAAGTTCCTAATTAGAAATTAAGAACACACTAAACTAGATTAAAAGGTAAGATAAAATGGAGAAGGGTAACGGGGTTGGTTCGGATTAGGGCAAGAAAGTAATCACCATTTGTAATATGAAATGCTATTAAAATATGGGATAATGGAAACCTAAACTACAAGATTAGGTTATCCGAAAAGATATGAATGATCAAGTGTATAATGATTAATCATAAGCCATAGACTATCAAAACTTAACAATAATGCATAACCTATGCTAACACTCAAATCATCATTAACTCAATCATTCATTAAAGTAAATACCATTTGTATTTGAATGTAAAAGCAATCATAGAAAACTAATACATTTCAAGATAAAAGCGGTTTAAGTACAAAAGTTCTCAAATACAAATCTATCCCAATATTTAATAACATTGATTACAAAATGGTGACTAAAAACCTCACCCAAAATCCTCTCCAAACCCCATCACCAAGTGACTTAGCCGGCCATGCCATAGATCGGCGATCCTTGAACGCTCCTCCACGTCATAGTTCCAATGTAAGGCCTTTGAAGTAGATTTAGTAGTGTTTGGCTTCCAAGAAAGTGCCAAGAAAACACAAAAAAATAAGAGAGAACTTTATGAGCTAAAAAACAAAAGTCAACTTGTCCCACTCACATAAAAGCTGCTTTAAATACTACCCAAAAAGACAAGGAGCAAAAGGACCAAACTACCCCTCAATCACTCAATAATTACAAAATTACTTAGCATAAAATTCGGATCAGACAGGCATCTATCAATAGCGTGCAAAGCACCTATTGATAGAGAATGCGGAAAAAAGAAATCACCAAGCTCGAAGCATGAATATCTATCGATAGCGTAAGAACGCCTATCGATAGAGAACTCGAATGGATGAATCGCCAGAGAACAGAAGTTGACATCTATCGATATCTATGGTAACTGCTATCGATAGATGCTGATTTTGCTGCCGAAATTGGGAGGCCAGAGGCTTGCAACTATCGATACACGAACTCCCTATCGATAGATCATCTTTTGATTCCAAAGATTTGAGAAAACAGAAACCCACATCTATCGATACATACATCCACCTATCGATAGATGATGCATGAATTAGAAATTTGGATTACAGGGACTGTCATCTATTGATACCCAACTACAACTATCGATAGATGACCTTGATTTCCTCAAAACAGCCTCAAATTGACGCTTGAAGCTCCCTCGACGTAGTCCAAACCTTCGATTACGAACCACGCTACATCGGAAGACATAAATTGGGCTTCAAAAGGCCAAAAACCTACAATACAAATAAAATAACATTAATGAACTATCTACGCAAAACCTATTGAATTACTTCACTATTACCGTGTATTTAGGTATATCAACTACCAATTTAGAGCCTATGATTGCGAGCAATCACCAGGCTGATAGTCTAATACCGTTAGGGTACACAGACTCAAACTTCCAGTCAGATAAAGATTCCAGAAAGTCTACCTCTGGTTATGTGATTTGCTTGCGCGTATAAAGTGCAATTCAATCCCAAGCGTAGGATCTACCGTTGCAAGCATAATATTTCATGGAGTCCCATGGTTGTGTCCACAGAGATAAGCGGTCATAGAGAATTAAGAAAATCCTTCCCAAAAGTTGTTTAAAGTAGATGAAAGAAAGAAAATTATGGGTGGTTTGAAATTTGATTTTGTGTAAAATACACAAGGATTGTTTATAATCTTACTGAAATATAGACAAACTGGAATTCAGAGTTCAACTCAACTATATCTTTAGTATTAATTCATCACAGTTCCTACTCATCTCAGTTACACTGAAGAGTGACCTGAATGGAAAATTTTACAATATATTTTTAACCAACTATTCAAGAAATAGGATATTCATCATAAACAACAATTTAATGCATACATCATACACTTGGAACGCCTTTATTGCTAAGAACTACTTGTGGCAAGCACTCATGTCAACAGATAGTAAAAGCTGACAGTTCCTTATGGATCTTATATAAATTTCATGTTTATTATGAATATCCAAATCTGTCTAGTTAAGTTATTTGTGAAAACTAATACATCAGATATAAATCAAGCATCCCTCTTCATTCCAATTGATAATTAGCTACTCATAATGATTGAAAGAAACTTCAATTAAAATTCAAAGCATAAGTTAAACTAAAAAAATAATGAAATTAACTTCAACAACTGAAATTAAATTAAACTGAATACTTGTTACAGATTAAAACGAAACAATAACACAGTTACAATATTAAATTATCACTAAAGCAAGAACTAAACCTATCTAAATAAGGAGAAGGAAGAAAGAAAAACCTTTTTTCTCTATTCTATCTTAAGGCAAGAAAAATTACATCCATAAGATAAGAGCAAAATTTGCTTATATACAAAGGCCAAGAAAATACAATTTTGCCCTTCAAAAAGTCAAAAACTTAAGATATTTTGGCTAAGGCGGCGCCCATTACCGATAATTAGGACTACAATTATCGGTAATGGCTCTTCCGACTAGGCTTTACGAACAGTAATTATCGATAATTGGATATAATACTATCGATAATTGTCTTCTGCAGGAAACAGGAACACCAAAAACTTCAACTCATTATCGATAATTGCAAAAGAAGATATCGATAATGGTCTTGAATTGGGACTGGGCTGGAATTTAAATCACATGATTATCGATAATGAAAGATAGCTCCTATCGATAATGGCTTCACACAGCAACACACTGGACTGCAGCACCATTTGAATTATCGATAATGAGAGTATGCTTATTGATAAATGCTGCAAACTGGGAAAATCACTGGCTGCATCAATGATATAATTATCGATAATGGAAATAATCTTATCGATAACTCTCTTCTTCTGGAATGTGCCTAGCTGACTTAATAACATAAGTATCGATAATTCATCTTGCAATTATCGATAAGGCTTGAATGCTGGAAATGGAGGCTTGCATCTTTTGAATCAATTACCGATAATTACAAATGCAATTATCGATAAGAGTCATTGGCAGGGCATAAAACTCGAACTTTGCTGCAGCTGATTGAGGGAACTACCGATAATTAGTTATGTAATTATCGATAGTTATGCTTTTCTGGCAATTTTGACTTGACAAATGAGTTTAAACTTGCTTCAAAACTTTCCTTGCATTCCTTAAGCTCTTTGCAACTCAATAAAAATGCATTTATCCTGCAAGGTCAAAAACAATGGCTTCAATTTAAATCACTTATATTACACTATCTATGTACTTTTACTTACCAAAATGAACTGAATTAACACACAATAAACTGCATGATTGCATAACAATCATGTTTACCCTAGGGGGTGGAGCCATTAGTCGGAGGAGCATCAAGCAATCTTGCATTGCTGATTCCACCATGGAGGCCGAATATGTGGCAGCCTCTGAGGCAGCCAAGGAGGCAGTTTGACTCAGAAACTTCCTATTGAATCTAGGAGTGGTTCCTTCAATGCAATTGGCTATTACACTTTACTGTGATAATAGTGGAGCAGTTGCCAACTCAAAGGAACTTAGGACCCATAAGAAGGAAAAACACATTGAGCGCCAGTATAATCTTATTAGAGTATTGTGCAAAGAGGAGATGTAATGGTGACCAAGATAGCATCAGCAGACAACCTGGCAGATCCTTTTACAAAGAGCTTACCAGCTAAGACTTTTGATAGATATGTAGAGGGAATGGGAGTGAGATGTGTGGCATCATGGCTTTGAGTTTAAGTGGGAGATTGGGAGCCCACTTATTTGTCTTTAGGTCCCTACCGTAGCCTATATATATGCCATGTTTGGCAGCCACTAGGTTAAGATAAAATATTTTCTCTAAACCTTAGAGGCAGCCGTCCATCAAAGAGAGCACATAGAGAACCACTCTCTCTTCACGTTCTGGCAGTGAGGAATACGGTAGAAGGCTTAAAGGAATCGAGCAGTGATCAACCGTTCGTGATTTTTGAGATCAATCCAGACAGATCTCAAGGTACGGATTCTTCTCTTTATGTTAATGGATTCGGATTTTTTTTGTGGCATAATCTATAAGCACTATCACGAGTTCATGGGATTTCCGCTCCCAGCAATATCTCAAATGAAGCATTCTCTAGCTAGCTTATTGTGAACCAGCCAACCCGCCTATCCCGAGGGATCGAGAGGCCTGTTCGTTCACTTTGGGGTCTGAGTGGATTGTGGATTATTCATTATCCGTCTCGATTTATCATTCTCTATTATCCACATTTATCCTTCTCTATTATCCACTCAAGATTGGGTTTTTGAAAAAGTATTAGAGTTCGTAAAAATTTGGGAGTCGCCACCTTATTTTTAGGGAACAAGGAAACCACAAAAAAGAGTTTTATTTTCAATAAAACATTGACTCCATATTTTTAGGAAAAAGGCAAGTCTTCGAACAAAAGTAGGATTCGGGGGCTAGGTTACGAAGTGAGAAGGTTCCAAGGAACTCCTTGTAGGCACCCACTGAGCCCTAATTAAAGGTTTCCTAATTAAGTTTGGGCTTTATCAAAATCTTATCACAACAATGCTATTTATCTAATCAACCACAAAATATGAATAATAATAATAATAGATAGTACAAAAGTATACACAATCCTAAAGACCTTAGGAGACAAGAGTTAACCTAAGATTGGACTTGCGCCCTATTGACTGCCTACGTACCTTACCAATTTCTTGATAAAGATCAAAGTCCACGTAGTTCGATTACCTAGGACTCTCCTATTGTAATGAACTATATAGCCAAAAGGATTCTATCTTATCTAGGACTCTAGCTTCGAGAGTTTGGGTTTTATTGAAACACTTTTTTTTTTTTTGCATGAAAAATGGAATTTCATTCCATTTTAAACACTTTCAAAATCACTAATTTTTAGAGTTGTTCTTGAAGTAGACTCCTAAATTAAATAGAACTCGATTGCTATCGAAGTTCTTACAACAAAGGATAGTCCTAAGTGGGGTCAAGTGACCCCCTTAATCCTAGGGTTTCTAGCTAATCCTAAGTCAATCTAAGTACCTAAAATACTAAATAATGCATGCTGGAATTTCTGGAAAATGCAATAAAGAATGCAAACAATGCATGAAAAATGTCATAAATGCAATCTAAGTTGTCTATGTGAACCTAGGCATGTTTCTATGTTAGTTTGGGCCTAAAAAATTACTGTTAATACACTTATAAGGTATTTTTAATCCATGGACAGATTTATATATACCTTTTAAAATGCATTAAAGTCTATAAAAATAACAAATAAAAAAGAGGAAGATGACTAACACACAACCTAATATGCATACTAAAATTACCCTCAAAGTATATCATCATAATCATACTTCACATAGTCTATTTAATCACAAGGGAAGGGACTCACCTTTGCATGCTCCCTCGAACACAATTCATATATCAATCATATCTAAACACTCCAAGTGATGAAACTAACTATGATAAGAATATTATTAATGCTAAACTTGAATAAATTAACATCTTAACATGATTATTAACATAAAAACATGCATTCTAAATATGAACCTAATCCTAAATATTCAATCTTAACATGGTATGATCATAAAAGAAGAATGAAAGAAAAGAAGAAGAAATATGCATACATTCCATATATCATAAAACTAATCCCTATTATGCATTCCTTAAAAGAAAACCATTCTATAAATTAATCTCTATCATGCACACTAAAGAAACAATTAACTAACCTATCATGCATACTAAAGAAATATGAAAACATAACCTAAACACTCATCCCTAACACAACATGGACATTAAAGAGGAGAAGAAGAAGAAGAAAAAGAAAAATGCAAAAACTTTAAACAAACTTCACAACTCTACTAACCTTTTTTGCTTCCTTCCCTCTTGCTCCAAGCCTTTTCTTCAAAATCCAAGGACTTCAAAAGTATAGCTAAGAGTACTATGGGGGAAGCTTGTGCAATGCTCAAGCCTCTACTCTCCATGCTTAACTCTTTAAAGCTAATTGTGTGTTGTAAAACTGATTTCAGAGCTCTCTATTTATAGGGAAGCCTGAATTTGATCAATGGCTGAGTTTAAATCTCTTAGGAATGACCCAAGGGCTCTAAACCAGCCTTCCAAGGTCTTCAAACTCATCCCAAAGTTCCCATGGCCGAACTGGACACATGGCAAGGCTTGAAAGAGTCCCGGCAGAAAATAACACTGAAAATTAGCAACTATTTGGCAAAGGGATCGTTGACCATCCACCTAGGGACGGTTGGCCATCCCTAGGTGGACGGTCATCGATCCTCCATCCCAATTTTGCCCTATGTGGGTCTGTCTCAGCCCGTTTCGACCTGGTTTCGGCTTTTTCTTTTTTTGGTTTTTCGGGCCCGTTTTAAGTCAAAATTCGACGATTCAACTGCCGAAACGATCGTGATTTGATTCTCCATGTTTTAAGAAGTGTTTGAAGTGAAAATGCATTGACCAAAGTCAAAGTTTTTAGGAAAAAGTCGACCGATTAGCTGTTTAGGGCCTGCCGGGCCCAAATTAAGGTTTTGAAATCTGCTAACCAATCGTTCTTGAAATCATTTTTTCTTCTTGAAACAAGTTTTAAACGTTTTAAGAAAGTGTTTTGAAGCCTTTGAAGGCTTTGGTTTGATAAAAAGATAGAATCTCAGTCACTTCTGGTCGAAACCCTAATCTGAACTTGAAAGGGTCTTTTGAGCCTCAAGAGCCAAACATGAGCCAGAAGGCTCAACAGACCTTGCCACTGATCGACTTAGCTACCAAACACACCTTAAATATCTATACTAAAGCCTTGAGACCATTCGAGACAAGATCGACAGTCATTCAGAGCTTTTATGATTCAAAGGACAGTACTGCCC